>JAVDPK010001428.1:178049-197553 GCA_034780415.1 Cichlasoma orientale | reverse complement strand
ATTTGATTAGTTTGTAGACCTTTTCCAGGACTGACCTTTTGAGTTGTCACACTATGCAAAGGAAAGGTAGAATACATAAAACCTGTTGGGCTGTTTACACTTGCCATTTTCCACAACCTTGATTTTGACAGAAATCACATAGTTGCAGCCCTACAGCCAACCACAAGTATATTAAAATTAAACAGGAGAAGTGGATAAAAGGTGGTTTGTTTTTTTTATTTGCTCTTTCAGAAGGATGTACAGCTAACAGCTGGGAAACAGGACAGATGTGCATTAACTGATGTCACTACATTTATGACCCACTTTCACACTCAGAAGCTACGTATGGACTTCTATCAACCTTGCCAGCTTCTTCAAGGAGTGTTTTAACAGCTGTGGGTAACAGTTTTGAGGGCGCTCGGCTGGAGTGAAGCAAAGAGGGTATTGGCAACAGTAAAGGACAGAGTCAACGTTCAATCCGTTGTGCCACTAGCAGCAGTTACAGTAAGTGAGGTTTTGTAAACAGTGCACAGCAATAAGGCAGCTGGTTACACTACAGAAAGGAAGTAAAGAATTGAAACCCAGTTAATGGCACAGACGCACTGAAGACAGTGGCATACATGCAGGGGACGGATCAACGGTAACAGATGCTTGGGGAGTGCGCTATTGCTCAATCCCACAAAAATGCAAGACAAACCTGACTGTTAATCAAGGATGTGGGCGGAAGCACTTCCTTTACTGATCCATGTTTTAACTCTGTTCCATGCAAATACAACACAACAGGCCTAGCCCTAATACAATACCAAACAACACAAAGCTGAAGTCACAGGAAGCTGGTGAGTGTCAGAGGCACAGACGGGAACGCTCTGTGCACGCCGATGAGGTGAACACTGTCATATTAAAGCGGGATTGTAAGAACTGGCTGAAAACAGCACGAGAGAAGCCAGTGGCTGCATATCTGCTTCAGAGTGAATTAAACAGAGCGGATTATTGCAGGTAGGATAGTTGGAAAAATCCTGAAGCAACTGCATTTCCGTTGAGCTGCTCGGATTTTCCAAAGGTTAGGAAGACTCAGGACTGCGAGTCCATTTCCAACAGGTGCACAAGAACACTTAAAAGGAACAGACATTTTAGGAAGTAGCTACAAGTTTCTGCCTTTCTTGTTAAGAGTTTGGTGAGAGGATTTGCTCCACACAGCTGGCTAACCTCACTTAGCGTGAAGACTTGAGATGGAGAAACAGCCAAAGCAGAACTGACCAACCAGCACCTGGAAGTTCATCGACTGCAAAGCTACAGCTCATTTATTCCGCATAAAATTGATCTGTGCACACTAAAAGTCACTGTTTATGTGTTAGGCTACTCCCTTGGACAAAAAAAAAAAAAAAAAAAAAAAAAATAGTACGGTAAATTAGTGCTTATAAAATATATAACTGCCTTTTTACAGCTTTTGTAGAGTTACTAATAGCCAGTCTTTGCCAACTTTGGACATAGTCAGACTAGTAGTTTCTACATTACTTGGCGATTGAGTCACGTATCCTTGCACAAGAAAATAGGAGGGGAAAAAACTTAAATTCACTTAAAATTCATTTTATTTTCTTCATTTCAGAAGTAAAAAGCATCTCCAAAGATAGTTTTACAATTGAATACAGGTTAAGTGTCTACCCAGAGTTTTGAAATGTTTCTATGGGGTGAAGCTAACATTTTAAATTTAGCTCTGTTGCAACCTATTCTCAGGCCACAACCTCTGTCTTCCATTGCTAGTTTAAGGGATCAGTGGAAATCCTGCATTTAAACTTCTTTTTTCACTCAGGTAAAACACTCCAATAATCAGGCAGACAATAAACATCTCTGGGATTTATTAACATATCTCTAAATATATTTTCTGTGCCCACAGCTATGCAACTACATCTCAGAATAGCATCCACAGCACTGAGGTGAGGGATGAGGCTGGCCATTTGCAGTGTCTGTGCTAAGGGAGTTAGTTGGTCAGCTGCTGCTATAGTTTCACGTGAATCTTCTCCTCTAACTCTCAGCAAGAAAGTAAGCTATGCTAAAATGTCAAACTTTTCCTATAGGAGGAAAAAAAGTTGAAGGTGGAGTGCATGGAAATTTTTGTCAAACTTAACCCTCTACACACTAACAGGATGCAGAGAGGGAGACCGAAATTTGCTTAGAAGCATTCATCCAGTCACCTGCCAATCAAGCCCCTGTGATTCACTGAGCGGTGGTTTACCCAAACACCCACCCACCCAACCACACAGTGCTTCAACCGGTGTCCGTCACACTCCCTCGCTCTTCCGCTACTTCAGGAAGGAGTTAAGTTTTTGCTCGATGTTGGCAAACGAGTCGTCACCCATGTAGTCGATCTGGCCCGCTTCCCAACGCTGCTTCCGCTCATCTGATGAAATCTTCTGAGGAAGAGGAGGAGGAGAGGATGCCGGCTGCTCTTTTACATCCTCGTGAAGCTTACCCTGCATGACAGGCAGAGAGAATGAATGAATCATTAAGTGAAACTAGAGCAATACTTTATAAGGACTGCTTTCCCCAAGCCTGGCCATGCTCAGCTGGAATTACCTCACAGAGGAATTTGCTCTATTCTACCCTTGAGACACATTCAGTGCGTGCAGGCATTTCTTAAGGACAGTAAAAATATAAACTAGAAATTTTGCAGCAGTTCAGAGTAGTGCTATTTTTGGAGATGATGCAAGCTGTAGTTTTAGATTACGGATGTACACTTAATAAGTTGTAGCCAGTGCAAGTGAACTAGAATTTATAGCTTGATAAACAAATACTTTCATTCCAGAAGTTTATCTGTTGGATAGAAGTTGTCTCCTAATTCACAGAAGTGTCTACTCTGATTACATTAATCCTGATGACTTTACCCATCCGCATCACAATCCTCTCAGAATATCACACTCATACATCTTAAACCTGAAGAGAGAATCTTCAGCAGAGGGATGTGAAACACCTTCAAGTATCAAACTGTAAACACGCATTATTCTGCACAGTGAAGGTCAAATATCCACTGTTAACAGGCTTGTTAGTTACTCAGTAACCCAATTTCCAATCACTTTCAGTAAGATTTCCTAATAATGCTGTCCTTAATTCAACTGGATCGAGAATTGTGTAAAAATGTCAACAAAAAAAAGCAGATGTGAGTCTAGATCTGAAGAACTAGAGCATTATATGTTTTAAAAAGTTTGCCAAAGCAAATGGAAAATTCCCCTATCCTCTTGCTTGTCTGTATAAACATGTCAGTGTGACACAACTTGGCACAGTTTCAGGCCGTTGGGCAAAGCCGCAGAATTTTGGCAGCCTTCCTTTGTGACAGAGCTATTACACTGCAGCGCTGTGACTTACAGACTGCATGGCAACTTCCTGCTATTCTGTGTTAAACAGTTGCCGAAGGTTCTGCACGGCTCACTGATGACAGAAAGCTATTCATGCAGTTGTGGCACTGCTGAGAAGAATGACAAAGTCAGCAGCGACAGACGTGATCTGGTGCTGGGGAATGTGGAACCAATCAACTCTTACTTGTTACTATTAGGACTAAACCTCGCATTTTAAAAGCAGCTTAACAAGAAATGAAAAGAAAATGTGATGGAACTACACACTTCAAAAGATATGTGCAACAGAAAGGAGAGTCTCCGTGCAATTAGCGGTTTCGACACACTCAGGACGTGCTGATTATGCAACATGCTACAACACCTGAAATCACGCATATTCACGGTCATTAATGTTTCATCACATTCCCACCAGCCACACCCGAGACCCACAAACTGTTAACATACCTCATCGCTCTGCTCTACAAAGCCACTGTGGAAGGGAGTGTCTCCGTAGGCCTTCTGTAGTAAAGGCAGCACAGATTTGGCGTACACCTGCCACCACATCAGCAGATAGTCAGGGTGCAGCTCGCAGGGGTCAGGTGACGAGGACTGACCTTTGACCTCTCCTCTCTGAGCATCATAGGAGTAATTCCATGGCTTTACTTTGCCCAGGAAGTGCACCACCTTTGCGCCTTGGCCGTACCTGTGCAAATAAGTAGGAGACCATGAGAGAGGAAAAGGAGTGTGAGAGAAATATGCAGGGGGAGGGCTTTAAACACATTCCTGTGGTCTCTAAACACTGTTACCGTTAGCTACAAACGTTTCAGAGTTAACAGTGTTGAGAAAACATAATGGCTGGAGAATATAATGTCGCTAATATCAATGGGTAACGCTCCATCATTCAGAATACAACCTCAATCGCCAAAATAGTGCTGAAATCCAGAGGTCAGTTGCACCAAATTTACAACACACAAGCTACAGTTTGCAGCATGAGATTATTTCCTGTCCATTCTGGTCACTCCCAGAATGGACACGATTAGAAATGAGTATATCAGAGGGGCAGTTCAAGTTGAGCAGTTTTGAAACAAAGTTAGAGAGGTGAGGCTGAGATAATTTGGACATGTGCAGAGGAGGGATAGTGGATATATTGGACAGAGGATGTTGAATATGGAGATGCCAGGCAGGATTAAAAAACGAGGAAGACCACAGAAAAGATTCATGGATGTTGTGAAGGAGGACATGCAGAGGGCCCAAAAATCCAAAAATATCCAAAAATAATTATACTTTCCAGCTAACAGAAGCACAACAACAAATTTGTGATTGACATTTACAACAACATCCTGCACACCGTTCTCATCAGCCTCCATTTTTTCTATTTGGACAAGAACACAATTGTGCTTCTATATTTCACAACAGTGGTTTCGAAATGAAGCAACCAAGAAATGACTGAAGTGTAGTCACTCTTTCATCTTAAATTTAATAGAAAAAAGTCCCAATTCGTCTTAACAGGCTCCAAAGTCATTGAGCAACAGACTGACAGTTAGCTGTTGATGGAAACTCTCAACAGGGGGTCCAAAAAGTGAAGACGACTTCACGATGATGAAAAAACAAAACAAAAGAGACCCACTGGGGTGATATTGGAAACTTTAGGAGAGGAGAAAAATCCACAGTTTGGTGTTTTCTTAAAAAATTGAGTGGGAGACAACAGACGAAAAAAAAACCCTTTGCACTATCGAGACAAGACAAGAACACTTTCGAGGAGGCGGGCATGTTACTATCAAAGTCTACAATCAACAAATGCCTCCATGAATGAGGGTTTACCTCAAGATCCAAACCAACATGATGGAGTTATGTTGTGTTACGGCATGAGCATCTGTGGCTGCTAACGGAACAGGATGTTTATTAATAATGTGACTGGTGATTACGATCAATTAATTCCGAAGCGTATATTAGCTTAAAGAGCTGTATGACACGCTCCCTGCTTCGGTTTCTTGCCATTCCTAAAAAGGTCAGCAATGACATTTGTGAGTACAAAGATATCCACGATGACACCTCACAGCCACCAATCTCCTCCAAAAGGACACACAGGGTTCAGACTTAAATAAAACAAAGGATACAGCCGCTGTAGTTCCTCCTATTTGGGGCAGGTTTTGGTAGAATGTGAGTTCTGTTTGCTTCAGGTTTCAGTGACTTCTTGTCATTTAATACCCACCCACTGACACACACACAAATATTCAACCTTTGAACTGACCTTGAGCAAGTTTTATGCCTCCTCTCTCTCTCACACACACACACACACACGCACTCAGTACTTCCCCACATGCTCACATTTGGTAGTTTCTGTAGCTTTCAAAAGGAAACTGTGTGCAAGTGCGTGTACGTGCATACTAACTGTTTGAAAGCTGGCAAGTAGGAGTAGATGGCGACGCTGCTGAGGTTGTAAATAAAGGGGAGGTGTTTGGAAATATCTGCTGTCGCCCAGGTGTTAAAGAAACTGTTGAGAACTCCCTGATCGCCACCTGAAGACAGAGACGATTAGACAAGCATTATCACATGCACGTCGACATAATAGAGCACAATGAGAGACAGCCAAAAGCTGTGATTTGTACACATTTTCAGATACAGGATAGTGATAGTCTTCATATGTGTGACAGCAGATAAATGACTTGAAAAGAGCCTTCAACGCTTTTATTTTATTGTCCTTCTTTTAAAGTGTTGGTGTTCTTCAACTCCAGGCATTTTCAGCTTATCCGATTGCTCTTCTCTGACTGTTGTACAGTAATGCAGACACACTATAGTGGATATAAGAATACTCAACAGCACCATCACATTCTGTACATTCCCACAGACTGTGTGCTATCTCACGTGTAAAAATAGAAGCTCAAAGGGACTGAGGCGATTGCTGTGAGAAGACACATTAAGTGAGAACATATGGCAAAAACTTAAACAGTGTGAAGACAATAGCTTTGCCTGAACAGAGAAGGTTAGGCCAATTTGGTAGAGGACTTCTATAATTTAGCAACTTACTGAGCTATCGACACAATTTTGACTACAGCGCTAGTTTTGATCTTTCTTGCACTTGATTTTTTTTTATTGATCTGTGAATTGCTGTGGCTGCTACCTTGGCCAAATCATTGATTTTAATGTCAAAGAAACCCTCAGAGTCATTGTGCAGAAAGTTAAGTAGTAGCCTGAGTTCCTGTAACTTTCAAGAGGTGACAATGTTTAGCGTTCACAGTAAATATCACCAGCCATCCCCACAAAAGGCTGCCTACAAGAGCACTAAGGATAAATTTAGGAAAAAAAACAACTTCTTACTGAAAAATACAACTCCCTAAGGTGTTAACAGTCACTTGATGCATTGCTGTAATGCTTTCTACATACATTCATGATTCCCAGAGATCTGATTCATCAAAAGTTTTTGGTTTATGAGCAAATACCTGCAAGGTTACTGACGTTCTTTTAGTGTGCCACAATTTGCTGATTACCAGGTTAAATAATGTAAACAGTAAATCCCTCCAGAAACCTGCATTAGAGGTACCATAGGCTAGATGTTTTCATTCAACTCTGTATTCATTGCAGACTGCATTTTATTTGGCCTTATTTCCTTTGGTTCTTAAGATTGGGATGAGGGCCTTAAAAAGAGAGAAAGAACAAAAACACTTACCATCAAAGCTGCCATTTTCACCACAGAATGTAATGAGCTTCTCGTGGGTCTCATTGGACGGTTTGAAGACAAATACCCCAGAGTTGAAACAGTCCGGCCAACCAGGATCTGGAGCTGCAGATAACTCCTCTCTCTCAAAGAGTTCATCTATGTTGGATAGTACCTGGACAGAGAAAACATTCATGATATTTAATCAATGTTGTGTGGGTTTTGTGCTGTTACCAGATTTCTTTCTCACCAGTGTGTCTGCGTCCATGAACACACACTTGCTATAGTGTGTGAGCGTCCAGCAGTGCAGTTTGGTGAACGTCACTCCCAGGTCCGGACGCTTCATCAGGGCCAGATGAGCCGAATCGCCTGAGTCCATCACATCCACCACGCGCACCTCGTCAAAAATGGAGTGCAGCACATCTCTATGAAACAGGCAGTCTGATTTATATCAGCATGAACGTCACCTCTTTCAATATAATAACAGTTGATGCTGGTACCTGCAAGGTTCTGCAACATGAGGTCCCACGAGAGCGACCAGCTTCCTGGTTGTGTTGTGGTTTCGTAACGACTGGCCGAGGACCATCGCTGCCTTTGCATAGCTGTCGTTTGTGGCCAGGGTCACAAAAGCTTGGTCTGTTTGAGGAAACACACATACGCACACTCAGACAAATGAATAACGGGTTATCACATTACTGTCATAAAATCATGTGTCTTTCAGCCACACTATAAAAAGTTTGAGTGTCTTAAACATCATCTTTTTCAAAATAACCAGGGTTGCTTTATGTATAAATAATGGAGGCAGAATTCCTAATTTTGAGCCAAAACAATAAAACCAGTGCACGCTCTTCCACTTTTCCTCCATAACAGACTGGAATTAAATCCTCATGATCCCATTCTGCAATTACTGTAATCCTCTATAACAGTACAATTAATTTATCCAATTGTATTCATCTTTAGACTAGTTTTGCAAAGGTCAGTGTCTGATGAGTCTCCAGAGCATAAATCAGCAACTGAGAGGGGGCGAGCAATGTTGACTGATAGCAGGCCGGGAGCCAGCTGAGAGCATTCATCAAGCTGAATGCACGAGCTGTCGGGGGGGCATCTGGGAAACCTGACCCACGTGGCTGTGTTGTACGGTTGCTAAGATCTGATTCATGGAACTCTAAGCGGACTGTCAAAGCGCCCGAGCGTACAAGTAAGCCTGCTCTCACCTACAGGGCAATACAGGAAGCATGTGTTGCATTCCCACAGGGTTAACTGTGGCTACATGAAGCCTTATGATCTCTGGGTATGATGTTATGAATGATATACTATGGTAACCCAGTTTAAAATGCGTAGCCTGTTCAAAGCCTGCTTTGTTTACAAAAATCACATTTGTGTTTTTATATAATAGAAATTAATCCAAAATGTTGTAAATGATGTGTAATGATTATATTAGATGAGAACAAATGTGCCTTTCTTTTAAAAACAAGCGATTTCAGACTTTGAGTCGCAGCACTTATTTCATGAATAACCTATACTGGAAGCAGACGCTTACATATTTCAATGTTAGTGTTAGTGGTGTGCACACACTATATTAGTAATTATGTGACCACATTTTCGATATCTAATTGTTTACCACGTTAGGACTATAATAGTAATACACAGGGCGACACCAGAGGCCTTTTAGTGTACTGAGAGGAAGGGGGAGGAGGCAATTTCAAGGCTACATACAGCCGAGCACGTCCACATTGAGAAACTAAGTGAAGTTAATGAAATAAAAAACAGGAAGTTAATCATGTATTTTTTTAAAAATAAAAGCATAAATAAGCCATGAGGGAATAAGTAGGGAATAGTAGGGGGGGTGGGCGAGCCATAAAGCAATCAAAACAAAGTCTACATGAGTTTAATTTCTAACTCAAGTTTTAGTTTACCAAACAGATGATTAAAACCACTTCAGACTAATCACATGATCAATACATGGGTTCAGCTCCAAGGCTTCTCTACAAGCAGGAGCTGTTCAAACTTTTGGTGAGAAAAAAAAAAAGCGAAACCACTCACATTAGTTTGCTGTGAATGTGAAACTACAGTCAGCAGCTGGTTTTCAGCCTGTGCCAATCTACAATCCAACTGACTACAGTTTGCATGATGAAATCATCAATTCTGGTAAGGTAACACAGGGAATTCCCACATGTGCACCTTGTGAAATCCAGATGTGTACACTTACAGTATTAGCTATGGGCACACTTATTAGAATTAAACATTAATGCTGGACTAAAAATATTAGCTGACATGGAGAAACTACAATACTGACTTGGTAAAAAAAAAAAATATATATATATATATAAACGACAGTAGGAGTAAATTTTAAACTGTATTTTGGTCTTTAAGCACCTCAAATCTGAGAATTTAATGTTTTCCTGCTGCTGTTGTTGTACATAGAAGGTGGTAATGTGCTTGAGCTCTGAAGAATGAATACTTTATACTATTTTCTGGTATTTTACAGCCAAATCATAAATAGTATTAGCCCCGAAAATTAACATGAAAATCAGTAAAATAATAAAAATAATTGTGCATTGGATCACTTATTTAATGTGTCTGTTCAAACCAATGCTTCTTAAACTTTCTTCCTGACATTTCTAATCGCTTAAAACTCCTCTGACTTTGACGTTTATGACCGGATGCGCTGCTTTTCACTATCGCCAGCTTTACTTTGGTCCAAACCGCTGCAGAAACTCATCAAATCAATGCTATGACTGCACAAGCATTTAAACAAATCGCAACTTCTCTGCTCCACATGAAACTAGCAGCGAGGGCTGCCGCAGGTCTAAGTATGCAGCGGTTGATAAATACGCGGTGATATTTCGGAGGATACAGGCAGTTCGCGCAGCCTTGCTCCGGTCCGGTTCGGGGCGACTGCGTTCCGGTGTTGTTATGACGTCTGCGAGAGTCGGCCGGTGTCTTACCCGACATGGTGCGCTTAGGAGGGTCCACCCAAAGGTCGGGGGTCGTGATGGGGTAGACGAAAGGCTTGCACTGCGAAGGGCAAAAGCGCAGCAGCTGGGAGCAGTCCAACGCAGGAATTAAGCCCCACATTTTCCGGGTCATGTGACCACTGACAGCTGACACGCCCCCTGCGTTCGTCTCTTTCTATAAAACTTTATTTGTTATGATCTTCAATCAAAGACAAAATTAATCTCTTTATTTATTTATTATTTCTCAGGGTTACGAACTTAAGGCTAAAGTAAAAGTACTTTGTACTTTTACTTTAGCCTTTGAGGGGGGGAGTATGAAGTATACTTTAACTAAAGTATGAATATTGTATGCGGATTTTTTTCCTGATGTTTAGATAATTTTTAAACATGTTTAAATTTGAAATCCCAATTGTAACAGTCCGCAGTTACTTGCCTTCTGCAGAAATTCTCGAGGACAAAACTCATTTTGACATAATGAAGTTACATGATTCACAGTATCTTTGTTCTGCTGCCTGAAACTTAGATAACTGTGAATTTAAACATGCATCAATTTTATCTACAGGTTATCTGTTAAAAATTAACATGAACAATGCATGCTGATATAGGTGTTGCTATCTAGAATGCTATAACACAGATGCCATATTGGGGGCAGCTGTAACAGAATTTGCTCAGGCCTTGTTTGCTTGTATTGATGATATGCTTTGCTGAAAATGAATATATTTCTATATTAAAATGTAAAATGAAAAATTACATGGTGCATTTTATATGTGTTAAAACTATATTAGCCTACATATGCATTATAACAAAACTAAATATAAATTTTTGCTTCTGTTGCTTTTAAAGTGGTATATACAGGTGTATATTTGTTCCTTTTATCAAAAGATGGCCAGAGTATTTCAAGTAGTCTGTGAGTAATGAAGGAAAAGGTAAAAAAAATGTTACAATTAGCCCTTGTGTCCCCAGAATACCAAAGTATACAGAGATTTAATTATGATTTTTAAGTTGTACAGTACCAGACGCATGAAACTCCACATAGAGTTCAGAGACTTTGTTTGGCGTACCAGAGGCACACCTGGGTTCCTGCTGGTTAGTTCAACCACTGTTATTATGCTGGAGCACTACAATACTGCTAATTTTACAATGCTCCACAGCACTGGATGAAAACATGGATGTAATCTTATACCACTTTCTACTTCAATTACACTGTATTTTGGATTATCTATTATTTTTATGTTAACACTTTATTGCTTACTATTTTGTACATTTTAAAATACAAATCATTGCATTACATGACTTTAAGAACAAAAAATTTAATACTTTAATAGTAAAACAAACCATTACTTAAAAGAAAATGTTGTAATTAAATACATCAAAGTTGAACTCATTAAAAAAAAAATAAGTGGAACAAAACCAGAATGCTGCTTTACAGTGAAAATCCCGGCAGCTACTTCCACTCTCATCAAGCTGTACAATGACCAAATGTATTTAAAAAGCTCTGGTGTCTTTCAGAGGAAATCACTGCACTCTTTACTCTGTTACTGGAGAGCTGTTGTTACTTTCCAGAAATTCTATATTGCAGATACATATTTGTTTTACAGGTATTTCACCCTTTACTTCATACATTCATCAGGATAAAACACAGTAAAACATCCTAACATAGGCTACACCATAACCTCCCTTACAGTTTATATCTTACTGCAATCCAGATTTTGTTCTAGGCCTAATAAGCCCTCTTTTGTCAGAAATGACCTTCATTACACTCACCTACCTTTCCAACAAAAACAGGGAGATCCTCTGTACTTCAGAGTGTCACATGTCAGATCACAGTGAGACTGAAGCAGCACTGCCTCACAGTGGTAACATGTCCTCAGTACAACTGAATATTACTTCAAAGGCTCAAACATATACCTTTAATCCAGCTACTGCTGTATAATGAACAAAGTAAGATTAATATTGTCTCTGTCTTGATGCAATACAGGTTTTGAGTGTGGTTCAAAATTCCCAGTCAGGTATTCTTGAGTGCTTGAAAAGAAGGCAATTTTTGGTTGGTTAAGACATTCCACCTCTCATCCAAGAAGCTTATTCAGCTCTAAAAACAGCTGATGGAGTGTCCAAGGTATTTAACTCCTAGTGGGGTTGTCCACTTGAAAGTGGTTCTGAGGGTCATTGACCTATAATTAACCATTTGGGTTGTCACAAGAGCCAAGATATAAAACAAGGTCTGGCTCAACAACAGCCCTCAGGACATTCTCCCAGTCAAGTATGTATCAAAATGCAGTCTAATAAAACTGATACAAGTCTCACAAGATTTGTTCAAGCATGAAATTCGCTGTGTGCTTTACCAGATCCTGTTTCCATGCTGGGCTGAAGCTGAAGCACCAGTATTTGGATAAGAGCCACTAAATTTGACTGTTTCAAACTGTCAAAGGCACTGATACGCTAGTCTGCGCTTTTGTCCCCAGTCACCTTTTGCTGAACAATAGTTTCTCTGTGCACCAGAGACAGCTAAGGGAAAACGGTTGTCCCGATATGTCATAAAGCAGTAGCACAAGTCAGTAAACTTTCTCATTAGGGTTACTTACACAGTAATACAAAAAGTTTGGTTACATTAGTTATTATGACCTACTGGTGTCATCATTTAAAACTGCACACGTGTATTCAGCTTTTCAACCAGTGCTTTACAGCCCTTATGAACAGACAGAAAAATTAAAGCAATTTCCTTCAATGCAGTTATTAAAGGGATATTTTCACAGTTTAACCACAGAGACTGATTTGAGCGCCTATCTTGTTTATATACGCACATGGGCATGGGCCAGCTTGGCAACAGTTTAAAAACTAAAAGGACGGCAAGGATTAGAAGAAGTCTGCAAAAAGTGAGATTTGAATCTTCTTTGATTGGTGAAAATTTGGATTTTTATTGGATGTTGTTAATGCTCAAATGAAAACTAACCTTCATAGTTTGAGGCTTTCAAATCAAACAATAACACACATGTAACTATTAATATCATTGATCAGAGCAAAGTAATAACAGCAGCAGAAGTAAGAGCAGCCTGTAAGCCACATGCCCAAGAAAAAAATGTTGAAATTACAAATATTGTTGGCCCTGTGCCTGTAGTAGAATTGTATTATGTATTGTCTTATCCATGATGGTCATGTATATGATTATGGTTGCCTGCTTTTCTATAAAGTCAAAGCCACTTCATTAAACTCCTGTAGTAATTTTACAATTTTACAACAATCCAAATAATTTTGAATTTTAAATGTATCCTGTATATGAATCCAGGTCATTTGAGTCTGTTTTTTTCACTTTTGTATATCTATGTGGCTTTTACTCAGTTCACCTTTCTGTGCATGAGCGTTTAGATAAAGTGAATAATGCAGAAGGCCTGTGAGAAAGTCTTTGGGTAGATGTTTCAGTTTTACGCTAACAGCTGAATGGAAACTGCAGCTCATACAGCTGAAGGTGGAGCGCTTACCTGAGAGTAACCGGAGAGCTCCTCAAAGTCACAGAGTGAAAACAGGTGATCGGGTGTCAGAGGAAGAAAAGACCCGAAGGGGTGATGAGAAGATGGACTCGTCGGTCTGTGTGGGCACAGAGAGCAAATTTAGCTACTGCGTGATATCTTAATGATCTGGGGTAAAAATGCATTTCGTTCTAGAAGGAAAGATTTTTACAAACTTGTCTTTATTCGGCCTGATCATGACACCACAGCAGTCTTTATGAGGAGCGGGAGACATGAGAAAAGGACAGTCTGAGAGGTAAACACAGAGAAAAGGAGGGAAGGAAAACCAAAAAAAAAGAGGACAGAATAAAGGGTTAATAAAAACAGAAAGGTGGGGAGGAAAAAAAGGGGTCTGGAAAGGAAAACAAGGAAGAAAGGAGTACAGAACTGGGGCCTCAGCAAGCTGATTTCCAACACTGGACTGGCCCTGCTCTGCAGTTTAAGCCCTTCAGCCTGCCTGGGACTGGAGGTAAGCTCATTATTGTTCTTTTCTTACATTTTAATTTTGCCGTGCTATTCTCAAGTACAAGTGCACTTTACTGTAATAAGTGTAATTATCTACAACAGTAGGCTCAATTTTAAATGTGAGGTGAGAAACACATATTTTAGAAAAGTTGCAGACGAACGGTAAGTGTCAAAGCTAAAAACCAATGCTGCATGTCCAGCACTGCATTTAAAGAGATCACTGCAGGGGGCTCAGAACCCTTTGTAAGTGAAGACAGTTCAAGGCTAAATGCAAATTAAAACTCTATCGTGCAAGAAAAAAATATGTAACTGCTCTGTGTAGTATTGGTGCTGCATCCTCAAGGTTAAAAAAGGAGAGGAACCAAACTGAACCAAGCGCTGGGGATTCATTACGCTGCATCTCATGTGTAACTTGCATATTACTGAAGAAACCATTGATTCCAAATGATATTTGGAGCAACATATGCTGCTATCCAGACATCTTTCTCAGAGAAGCCCTTCCTTAGCTTAGCAAGAGCCCCAGCTCTCACTAAGCTGAGAGGCCCAGTTCTCTACTCCTTATTCATGTGATACGCTAAGAAAAATAGCAAAAAAAGAAGCCCGGCTAAAATCATACAGCAAGTAAGAGTGGGAAACATTTGGCTTTCAGAACTACAGCAGCTGGCCTGCTCAGTTTCCAAAAGCTTACAGTGTTGTTAAAAGAATAGGTAACACAATAAGCATCTTTGAAATGTGCTTTAAAAACAAAACAAAACAATGGAATTTATCAGTTTTAACATTTGATGACACATTGTTGTCTTTGTACTATTAAATAATGCATTTTGGGAATGATTGCATTCTTTTATTATTTTACACAGTGTTGAAACAGGGCTGAAAAAAATATATTGATCGACCTGTAACAGGTCAAATTTCGCACATTTTTAGCAACACATTTAGTGTTGTTGTGATGCCGGGCGTTTTAATCTAGGTGATGCACTTGGCTCCATGCCTCAGGTTACAAGGCATTGTGTGGCAATGAAACACGCTGTGCAAGCCTCATGTTTTAAACATGTGTGACACAAATGCAACATGTGATCATGGCTGCTTAAGAATAACAACCGTATTCTGCAAAATAAAACCATCTACACATACATCTTGTGTTATTTTGCTCTAATTCACTTTGCACCTTTTATCTTTCATTACTGTCTGCTGTCCCCACAATATGTCTTTCATACCGATTTCAGTGTTTTCCTTTTCAGCTCTCTTTGTTCTGGGATGCACTGTAAGGCAGGTGTGCCTTGACTGTAACCAATGGCCCAGAAGGGACAAACAGTTGAGCCAATACTATAGAGAATAACAGGATGAGGTGTTAAATGTTAACTGTCAGAAAACGCTTGCCTCAGGGTCCAGGCAGGCCAAAGGTCCATCGTGTGCCTCCACCCAGTGACTCCTCCTAAAAGGGATAATCAGCTCTCCAGTGTCTCCACGATCCAGCTTCCTCTCTGCTCCGGTCTGAAGCTCTGGAAGACTAGAAACACTTAATGCTCAAGACAGGACTGAGAGGGGAAACACAGGTAATGTGAAGGTAATTGTCTATGTCTTGGTCTCACTTTGTCTTTTTTCTTCAAGCAATGAACCATTGTAATGTTTTACTTTAAAATGCTTTGGACACCCAGGTCGATGAGGAATCTTTAAGGTTTTAAATGTGTTTGCATGTGCATGCTGATATGGATGTAGTTTGAGCAAAAAGAAGCTCTGCTATAAGATGTTTCAACTTTCTTGTTAAGTAATCAGGCTGATCAGACTTTGTCTCCATTGTTGAAAACTGTTGTTGTGCGTGTGCGTGTGTGTGTGTGTGTGTGTGGGGTGGGTTGTGCGTTTCAGGTACGCTAAGCTGAATCTACTATGGAGAATCATGTTATACAGATTTCCCGTGAGGATTTGGAAGATCTAAGAGAAGCTTTTAATAAAATTGGTCAGTTTCACACACAGCCATCACATGCACACACACTCACACACATGCAGGTGCAAGCACACATGCACACCCTAACATGGCCTCATAAAGGCACTGACAAGAATTCAGAATAAAGTAAGAGTTTTACTGCTGTCATATAATAAAAGATTCTTATGCAAGTGAGTTTTACTGCACAGGTTCTTCATTTGATGTACTTGCTGCGAGAGACATTTTCAGATGCAATAATGAAACATTGCCAAATTTTATCAGTTAACAATCATGCCTGCATAATTACAAAGACAGTATAACAAAACAGATTATATCTTCCTATTTCAGTATGATATAAAAATACCAAGCCAAAGGATAAAGACATCAAGGGTGCAAAACAGTGATATGGTGTTATTTTAAACACTGTTTTACTGGTTAAAGATATAGTAATGTACTACAAAAAAAATGGTAGTGTATATTAAGGATTAATACACACTAATTTGAAGTAAAATATCTATTTTAAGGACACTCTTTCAAATCAATTCAACTATTGCTTCAGATTAATATTTGTGAAGGAAATGAATCACTTTGTTTGTGCCTCTGTGTCCAGATATTGATAACAGTGGTTATGTGAGCGAATGGGAGCTTCAGGAGCTGTTCAGAGAGGCAAGCTTCTCCCTGCCAGGATACAAGGTGCGAGAGATCATTGAGACCTTCATCGCTGGAGATACAAACAAAGACGAGAAGATCAGCTTTGAGGAATTTGTCTCTGTAAGTTTTGTCACAGCTTATGAATAAAAACACAAATTTACTCGTCCAATCACAATCGTGCAGTAATGCAGCCTGTTTGCTGTCAGATCTATCAAGAGCTGAAGAGTAAGCAGATCAGTGAGACGTTCAGGAAAACTGTCACAAGGAGGGGTGGGATTCGCTCCTTTGGAGGAACATCAGGAATCTCCAGTGAGGGAACTCAGCACTCCTACTCTGGTGCGGGACAGTATGCAATATGTGTGTGTGTGTGTGTGCATGGAAAATTATTTTTTAAATATTTTTCATTCATGAAATCATAGTTTAGGGCTGCACGGGCAATTATTTAAATCTAATTATTAGGAGTCCTTAAACAGTTAAAATTTAATAAACAGTTTAAAACACGTAATATATTATTATCACTGTCTATAAGTTTTTTATTAATGTCAGCAACTGCACCTCCTCCAATTTTATTTGCCAGAGATGATGCATATATTTATGCATATATTTCCAATACAGATTATGAAACTGATGAGCTATTACTTATCTCCAACCCTTGGCCCCAGTTAGGCTTTAAGTTAAATTTTGAGCATGTTTAAAAAATTCACAGAAGAAGTTAGTGTTGTTAACAGTACTGTATATTATTAATTGTCCTTATACCTTCATGTAAATACAGTATAATGTTTATTTCAGGGGACACAAAGCACCTGTTACTGTAGTTTCCTTTTGATTTTCTTGTTTATTTATTTATTTATTTTTGCCTATTAAACATCAAATAACAGTGAAAATGGTTCCTGTGAGGCCTGTCGAGTGAATAAACTGTATTTATAATCAAACATTTTAGTCTAATAACAGAAATTATCATAAAAATATAATAACTGCTACTCAACTCAGCAGTTAATTGTTTAAGCTCCTACATTTCTTAATGCACAGATGTGTATGCGTGCGTGTGTGTTTAGATGAGGAAAAAGTGGCTTTTGTCAACTGGATCAACAAAGCTTTGGCAAAAGATCCAGACTGCCGACATCTGCTGCCCATGAACCCTGACGATGAAAGCCTCTTCACCTCTGTCCGCGATGGCATCCTCTTATGGTATTAACACATGCTCGTGCACGTGGGAAAACAAGCATAAGTGCCTCTATAAATATTTTCATTTCACACTGAAGCAACTGTAACATTAGATACCCTTTAAGGTGAACCCCTGGCTGACAATTTTAGCTTTTTGTGTTGCCAGAAAGGTTAAAGCAGGAATGGTGTGATCCTTATTTACTGTACTTTTATACTGGTTCACACCTCTTCCTTGCTCACATTAATTCAGTGTGTTTCAATTTATTTTGGAATTGCTATCTTTCACAGAGGAAAGCTGACACTCTTTTACACTCTTTTTTGTGGACTTTATCAGACAACAGGGACAAACAGGAAATGCTGGATATAAAAAGCAGGGAATGATAGACACTAAAGGGCCGGGAATCGAACTGATGACTGCTCAGGTTCCTAACCTGACCCCAAGTTACACACTGCTTAAACCAGATTCAGCATCAACTCACTCCTTTTTTTTTTTTTTAGTTTTTTTAGGTTTTTTTTGTATTGTTTGTTTTTTTTAACTGACTACAGTCCTTGTTCTCTTCCAGCAAGATGATCAACCTGTCTCAACCGGACACGATTGATGAAAGAGTCATCAACACTAAGAAGCTTACCACCTTCAAAATGACAGTGAGTAGCAGTTCTGAAACTCCATATCACCCAGCCATACTATTTGTAAAGAAGGAACTAACTCCACATTGTATAAATACTGAGAGTATCTATACAACGATATTATCAGCTGGTTAACTAAACTTAGCAATAAACCTCAAAAACATGCAGAATCAGGTAGCCAGATTCTACAGTTGTTAAAAAATCAGCCTACGAGCGGCTTTAAACATCAGAGATAGCATGCTATTTCTCATTTGTTTAATCCGTGCCAATACCAAAGAGTTTAAAACAACAGCTGGTGGGTTTACAAGCAGTCATGAGCTATTGGACTATTTCTAGGCTGGGCACACCGGCTTCCCATAATCTAGTTGTCACTGTGAGCACAGGAGATGTCAGTGTAGTGTTTACACATAAATGAACCAGATA
The DNA here is from genome assembly GCA_034780415.1 of Cichlasoma orientale. Classification (NCBI taxonomy): domain Eukaryota; kingdom Metazoa; phylum Chordata; class Actinopteri; order Cichliformes; family Cichlidae; genus Cichlasoma; species Cichlasoma orientale. The sequence goes on along the minus strand of JAVDPK010001428.1, from coordinate 178,882 downwards.
TATGTATTGGAATGCTGTTGGTTTTTTGTAAGAGGCCAGCTGCTGACCTTTGTTGCAGTTTCTGTGCTAAAAAGGTAGTATAAAATGAATGTAGTAAGAAGTCAATTCAATTCTTATTCAGTAAAAACAAGTACTTTAAAAGACCTGGATTTTATTTGGTTGCATATTTTGCTGGCCTGTGCTAAGTCATCTACTACTGAATTTATGGATCTCAGCTGAGACAGTGATAGGTAGTAAATGTGTTATTCTGAACATATTGGTTCTCCAGGAATGCTGGACTTTGCAAAAAAAAAAAAGTATATTAACTTTTTACTATATAGTCCTTTTTTTTCTTTCTTTTTTTTCTGTTATGTCTCATGAGCATAGCCTTCCATATTTCTCCCTGGATGATATTTGTCCTTTAACAGGTCCATTTTCAGCTTCATCTGATTTCTACTTAGTTACTTATTATTGGCAGGATTCAGTCTGCAGTCTTTATTTTTGTTGAGCTGTTAAAACTGCGGAAACATTGCTGTATGACAATGTTTCAGGCTTTGATTTAAAATACTGAAAATGATGTAATGTGTGTTTGTAGGAGAATCTGGTCTTGGCCCTGAATTCAGCCTCAGCCATTGGGTGCACAGTGGTGAGCATGGACGCCCATGATATGATGGCTGGGAAACCCCACCTGGTCCTGGGACTGCTCTGGCAGGTTATTAAGGTTGGCCTCTTTGCTGATATAGAAATCAGCAGGAACGAAGGTCAGCACGCACACCTGCACACACACGCACACACACACACACACACACACACACACACACACACACACACACACACACACACACACACACACA
>JAVDPK010001428.1:135230-176043 GCA_034780415.1 Cichlasoma orientale | reverse complement strand
TGTGTGTGTGTGTGTGTGTGTGTGTGTGTGTGTGTGTGTGTGTGTGTGTGTGTGTGTGTGTGTGTGTGTAATGTGAAGGAGTGGGATTTGGAGAAAAGGGCTGAGCTGATGCTGCAGCAGGCAGCCAGACTGGACTGCAGACAGTTTGTTACCCCTCGTGATGTCATATCTGGAAACAGCAAACTGAACATGGCCTTTGTGGCCAACCTGTTCAACATGCACCCTGGTCTGCAGGCGCTCCGGATGAATGGAAGCGAGATGGAGCACATAGAGAGTGAGATTTATTCACCTCTTTAGACTGGCCTTCCAATTACATGATAGAAAATGCTGAAATGTACAGTGCACAGAGACACATTAACCATAAAATGATCACACAGTAATTAGACGTAATGCTATGCTAGTTACACATGTGAGAGACCAATAAAAAGCCAGAGACGATGAGTGTTTCGTGGTTTTGGCAGACTGTGGCAGATGTCCAGGGTGTAGGTGAACTCGACTGTCTGACAACATTTATGATGTCTTTATGTCATTACAGGGGAGACCAGAGAAGAAAAAACATTTCGCAACTGGATGAACTCTCTGGGCGTCTCTCCATATGTCAACCATCTTTACCAGTATGTGCTATAAATAACTGACCTTATCAGTTATTTAGGGTCAGTGTAGCTGTCAGTGAAGGTTACAATGATGGGGTAAAAATGGAAATGAGCTCATTAGCACCAGTGTCCTCATATAAGACTCTACTAAAGACTTCTCAAGACTTACCCTGGCCTCAATATTAATCTTACATTTTAACTCTTTCCTCAAGCTGACAGGATTGAAAATATAGTTTGAAAATAATGAATCCTTTATTAATCTATATAATTATGTGTTGGTTTTAAAGCAAAGTAAAGCATAAAAATGTAAGCTCCCTCTCAGAAAATTTCAGCAAAAATGGAGAGTGCATGCTCGAGGTGTTCTCAGTGGTGGTGTTTATTTTTTTCTTCTTCTTCTGTTGAGATCCATTATCAGTGTCACTGTCTTCTTCCAGTGACCTGTGTGATGGCTTGGTGATTCTGCAACTTTATGATAAGGTCAATGTGTTCGTGAACTGGAAGAAAGTCAACCGCCCTCCTTATCCTGCACTGGGGGCCAATATGAAGAAGGTACTACATGCAAACAAACTGGAGGAATTCAGTAATGATGGCCATAAAGCTTAGCTGTGGGAAAATATGAGGTGTAACACTGTTTTTGCTTTTTTCTGTATCCCAGCTGGAGAATTGCAACTACGCTGTGGAGCTGGGCAGGGATGTCGCCCGCTTCTCCCTGGTTGGAATTGGAGGTGAAAACCTAAATGAGGGGAGTCGTGTGCACACCTTGGCGCTGGTCTGGCAGCTGATGAGGAGGTACGTGCACACAGGGCTGCAAGGACGTTTCACTTGGTGTAGTATATTGTTTGGGGAAGACAGACAGTCCATGGTTTGGATGCAGCTGCTCCTTGTATCACTTCAGTTACCTGCCCTTCTTATAATCCTTCAGGTACACAGTTCAAGTTTTGTCCGATTTGGGTGATGGAGAGAGGATGGGAGATCAAATCATTCTGAACTGGGTCAACAAAATGCTGAGCCAGAATGGAAAAGACACACAGATCAGCAGCTTCAAGGTGTGCATTTATGTTTGTGAAGTGGTATGATATCAAAAAGCTGTGTGTGCTTTAAACCCTTTTTGCCTGTTCTCTGCAGGACAAGCTGATCGCCACCAGCCTGCCAGTGATTGACCTGATCGATGTAATCGCTCCTGGGATGGTCAGGTTTCACATGGTGACAAGAGGAGAAAAAGGAATGATGAAGAAAGATGATAAAATCAACAATGCCAAGTAACAGATTTTTTATTAATTTATTTTACTTCTAACTTATTTGGGTTTTTCACTTTTTTTTTTATCATCTCCTGACTCCTCTCGCCTTCTGTTCCTTCTGTGCAGGTATGCAATCTCATTGGCTCGTAAGATTGGAGCTCGTGTTTATGCGCTACCTGAAGATTTGGTGGAGGTCAAGCCCAAGATGGTGATGACTGTGTTTGCCTGCCTCATGGGCCATGGTTTCAAGAATGCCAAACGCTGAAGCAGGCTTTGACAACCCAGAAGGAAGACAATTTCTTTTTATTTTATTGTTTTTTTTATCCTTTTTATTCCTTTTCTTTGAATTTTAACCTGCGCTTACAAAAAAGGCAATCTATCATTCTCTATTATTCTTTTGCAAATAATAAGTCTTGCCTAAAGCTGTAAATCATTTGTCATCAATAAAGTCACTTCATTTGTTATCTATAAGTTTATGGAACATTGTTCTTTGCTTTATTGTACTTAACCTTTTCTATTTACTTCTTCTGCAATATGAGCCAGAGATCCAGCAGGAGAAAAAGCAGATAGAAAAAGCAGATACACATAGCTGTTCTGTCAGCTGCATTTTATGCTTGTAAATGTTGTGCATTGAATATTGCTATTTAATTAATAAAGCAAATCTATTAAATGAACTAAATACAGTGGATATGTTATGTGTCTAAACACAAATTCTTTCAGGACCTTAGATCAAATTGTTAATAACATACATATATTAGTTCATAAGTGCATAAAATGTAATTCAATCAAAAGCCATCCAGCCATCCATCCATCAAGGTGACTGGGTCATCTCAATGTAATTTTGAAATTCACAAGTTGAGGAAAACATACATAAAAACAAACTTTCACCATAGAGTAATGCCTTGTAAAATTAATTGTAAGCACACAAGCACAGTGTTCCACATACATTTATACATTTCTGTATTATACCTACTTGTTGCGGTTTCTTAAATTCAATTCAATTTTATTTATATAGCGCCAAATGACAACAAACAGTCGCCTCAAGGCGCTTTATATTAAAAGGTAAAGACCCTACAGAACCCTATGAGCAAGCACTTGGCGACAGTGAGAAGGAAAAACTCCCTTTTAACAGGAAGAAACTTCCGGCAAAACCAGGCTCAGAGAGGGGCAGTCCGTTTGGGGCTGTGGGGAGAGACACGCTGTGGAATAGAGCCAGAGATTAATAATAACAAATGATTAACAAATGATAAAATGGATTAAATGAAAAGTAATGTATAACCAGACTAAAAAGAGTGTTCATGGTGTACATATTATTTAATGCCATTGCACAATCTTCTATTCTTTTTTCTTTTTTCTTTTTTTTTTAATCACTGTTGTATAGATAAATATTTTTGCCCTACCTTACATTATAAGGCCTTCACTATGGGCCTGCGGTACTCCTAATTTTAACAATGCCGTTTCTACCATTTTTATTGTTTATCCTGCCGCTATAACACATGAATTTCCCGTGCGTGATTTACAAAGTATCTATGTTTTTTATTAAACGACCAGAGGGAGCTCTTTTTAGTTTGCGTTTTGTTTGAGGTTATTGACCCTCAGTGGCTGCCGTAACAAAACAGAAACGTCATTTTGGAGCGAAAGTTTTGTAAAGCATGACAGGATGGACGGGATGTGGGGATGTGTCCTGGTTAAAACTAGCCAAAACCTTAAAATAAAGTCTTAAAGAGAGGTTTTTCAAACAGCAACAAACAAAGTTAGTGTAAAAATGGAAGGTCTGGAAATGTCTGCGATGATACCGGCTCTTCAGGAGCTGGCTAGGTGAGTCCCCGGCTAAAGCTGGCTGAGAGCTAAGTAGTTAACTCTGTAAGAACCTCAGCTGCACCATGTCTCTGTGAATAACACCGTGCTGGTCTTTGTAGTGCCAGCGCTGCAGAGTACGACCAGGCGGCGCAGAAACCTCGACAGATCCTCTGCCAGTTCATCGACAGGATACTGACAGATGTGGATGTCGGTAAGCCGGGAATATCATCACATACTAGGGCTAGTCACCATAACAGAAGCCCCTGAAAGTACACCGCTAAAAAAAAAGATTATTGGTGCACATTGTCAGACGTATATATTGTAGCTTACTATGGCCATTCAGTGTTTTGTTAAAGTAATTGCCCCCTCAACCTAATAAGTGGTCGTGCAGCAAGAACAGCTGACAAGCTCATGTGTGCACATCATAAATGTTAAACATACTTCCTTCATTCCTTAGGACCATTTAGCTCTACCTTTGTTACATTTATATGCATGATTTATGATAATTCATTTTAGTTCTTGTCTTAGACACTTGCATGCACCCCCCCAAAAAACCCTCTACACCTGCATCTGCAGTCCACACTCACAAGTTCTCCTGCAACATGAAGGGAGATACCGAAACAGTTCACACTGTTGACAGATGTTTTGATAGGCAGACAGAAATGCAGTGCTTAATCTATAGTTGGAGGTCCAAAACACATAGAAGGGGCATCAGGCGGGAGTAGAGATAGGAAAAGTGTGACTAATATGAATGTGTGTCTATTTCTGACCTCTTGCTGCAGGTTGTGCAAATTTATGATCTCCAGCAGTGCACTTGGAAATTGAGTTTTGGCTTCTCAGGTTCATTTGAATAAAGATTTTAGGCCTGAGTTTCAAACTTTATTTTTAAACTTTCTATCATTTTGTGACTTCAGGTTGATAGTGCTAGAAAAAGTTCCTGATCCTGAGTATGGGATCCAGCTCTTTTAACTAAACAGCTGCCTTTTCTTCCAGTTGCTCTGGGGTTAAGTAAGAAGTCCAGCTCAGAGCCAGCTTGTGTGATGCTGCTGGACTTTGTGCAGCACATAGTCAAATCTTCATCTCTGATGTTTGCCAACCCTGCCTGCCAGCCTGCTGAGTACCCAGAAACCACACAGAGCTGCACTGGTAGGAAAATCTTCTCCAAATGCTGTCATAAGTGATTTCAGAAATTTGTAAACAGATAAGCATATTTTTCTCTTTCCTTTCTCCTCTGATATCTTCTCATTCCTCTTTTGATTTTAGACTTCAGTAAGTGGGTGGCAGTACGTTTCCTTCGTGTGGCAGCGGCTCCAGGCTGTGACGTCATCCATGGGCGGGTTTCTGCTGTGTTGTGCTCTTTACTTCACACTCTGAGAGTCCGCGCACCATTTATCTTCAGTTGCCTCATTCAGGAACTTATATTTTTGTTTCAGGAACTAAGCAATATCCTGTATGCTCATATCAGCACACTGGCAGGACCGGGACACGTTTTAGACATTCACACAAAGAGCCAATGGCCTGTAACCCTCAAGTGCTTCAGTTTATCCCCCGTTTGTGCCTCCTCATACCTCACCCCCTCTGCTCTTGTGCTCTCCTCTCCTGCTGCCTTGGAGTCGCTGACTGCCGTGACGATCGATATCATAACCGACTCCCTGAGGGGAGTCGTGTCCTGTCGTGACCTGAGTGTAGCCTGGGAAACTGCATGCTTCATCCTGGCCAACGGGAACACCAGGCTGAGGAAGTCCTCCATGGTGATACTGAGAAGGCTGGTGGAGCTGAGAGGATTTCCTGAGATGCAGGGCCACGAATTCTTCGCAGCCTACTTCCAGTTGCTTGAACCGCACTCCTGCTCTGCCATAGCAAACATAAATGAGAAACAAACTTATGAAGGAGAGCTGATAAACCTGACCCGCTCAGTGTTTCAGCTGTCTCGTGTTTCTCACTCACACTTTGAGCCCATCAACCTCTCACAGATGTTTGAGTGTGTTTGCACGCTTGCAGGAGCTGGAGTCAAGTTAGGTGTAGAAGTTACTGAGTCTCTCTGCCTGCTTTTTAGCTTCTTGCTATCTGTTGCCCCACTTTATGAGAGTGCTGCATTGCTCAGGAGGCAGCGGGTAACAGAGGTCTGCAGGACACTAGCATGCACCGTTGGGACAGAAAATCAAGCTGAAGTATGACTCTTCTTTGTGTTTCCTTTGAAATGATCTTTTTGATATCTTTACAATGTTTCCCTCTTTACAATATCTGTGATGCTTGTTTTTTGTAGTGTGCAGAGGGCTTTCTCCAAGCCGCCCTGAAGGCAGAGACCGCTTTAGTGCTGCAGGATTGTAAAGATGGAGCGACACCTGCCAAGAAATCCTGCAAATGTGCCACCAGTTCAGTCAGTAAAACTCCAAAAATATCCTCAAGGTGAGTGCATCAACATTCAGTACCTGGCAGTGGCCATGGAAATCTTAAAAACAATATTTATTTACAAATATATCTTTTGTCATATTGAAATTATGTCTGTCTCCATCTTAAGCCAAGTGGACATGCGTGTTCGCTGTAAGGTTTGGGCTGGATTGAACAATCGGCTGGAGGAGCTTCTAATGCTTTTGGACTCTGCTGAGCCTGAGACCACACAGAGTCTGTCGGCTCTGCAGGGTCTGGCCCTCATTCTCCACCTAGCAGCCCTCTGCTCCTCTCCTGTCAGGTAATTCCCAAACATACACAGATGCAGTGAAGCAAGCCCTCTCCCTTTTACCATTTTCTGCCTCTCAGAAAAACTTCCTTTCTATTTTTTTTTTTTTTTTTAGTTTACTAGTGTTTAATATTAGAGATTGTTTGCTTTCCTGGCTCCAGTTTGATATGTCATTCACAGTGATTAATGCCATATTTTTCCTTTCACTATCTCTTTGTTATAGCACCTTGTCACCTCTTCTCTGGGTTCCCAATGAGACTTTGAGCAGGGTCCTAAAAAGTTGTCAGTCAGTGTTAGAAGGAGGATCTCAGCCTGTGTCAAATCGGAGCTACTTTCAGTCTGCTGTCCAGATCACTGTCAGGGTGCTCGACTCTATACTCTACCTGACAAGTAAGGATCCATGTGCGAAAATGCTCTTCAAATAGGCAGTCCAATCAAGCCCTTTACACATCCTTTATTATTATTGTTATAATGATAATCATACATTCTTTTGTATATTTTTTTAGTGAGCGGCCATAGTGAGGATGGGCTTCAACAAGGTGTGTGTGCTCTGCTGTCTCTTCCCTGGGTGTGTGGGAACAAGTCTACCACAACCTATAAAACTTCAGGGTTATCGTCCTGGCTGCCTGCTTTGGCTCAGAGACTCAGCTTCTGCTATTGTAAGCCTTCCTGTCTGTTTTATTTTTAAATCAAAACCTAAATATTTCTTATTTTGGCTGCTTTAAAAGTTTTACAGTTGCAGCATAATAAAACATAAATAAATTTATCAGGCTATAATATGATCGGATTCAAATCAAACTCCATGCCTTTCTTTCCAGCACCTGAGGTCCAGGCAGTCTGTGTGTCACTGCTGGCCTTTTTACATGGTGGTCTGTGCAAGACGTGGCGCGTGTTTGTGTTTTCAAAGGCGCTGCAGAGTCAGGAGGAGGCGGTGAGAGTGGCAGCAGTCAAGGCTTTCCCTCTTCTTCTTCACAATTTGGGAAGCATGCACTACAACCTCATCGGCACTACTTTGCTGTATGGAAACTCCCACGCTTCTAAAGACTTGACCACTGATATCTTCTCTCTTCTTTTCATTATTATCATCAATCACTTTATTGTTTTTCATGGTGTATGTTTGGTCATTTTAGTTCCAAGCTGGAGGACAGTTCAGAGCAGGTGAAGAAAGAACTTGCCAGGATCATTGGTCAGCTGAGCTGCCTCCAGTCAGAACTCTCCAGCCTTAGTGACATCCACACAGAGTCCACCTGTCTTCCCAAAATCCTCTGCCTCCGTTGTAGTCTTGCAGCAGATCATGCTGGGATATCAGTGCCATCCCTCAAAGCAGCTGTGATTAGACCCTTTCTTCCACTGCTCAGACCACAAGCTCCAAGCAGTGTTAAACAAGGTATGTTAGGTTGCTTTTCTATTGGGTGTTTTCTCCTATAACAAGCTTTTCACAACAGCAAACGTGATACTTTCACATCAGTTTACAGCCGCTCTTTTCTTAATCATTTTATACATTTCACTGCCAGCTTTCCTAGAAGCTCTTCCCCACCTGTGTCAGCATGTGAATCTGACTGGTGCAGACAGCGACTCCCGGGCTGTTCTCTGTGCCCTCATTGGTCTAATGGAGGATTCCGATCCTGTGGTCAGAATATGCTTCAGCCAATCAGTGCGTTTCCTGCTGACAAGGCCTGACAAGAACTCTGAGCAGGGCTCTTTGAATGAGGTGAGCAATTCCAGTGGAAAGACTCAAATTTTTCTGCGTAACAGAAAAATACATCAATTTTATTATTGCAACATAATTATATTATTGTCAGGGTAAAACTTCCCCGTAGTCCAGTCAGTGTGGTTCGATGTTGCATGTTTACTTGGTCATGCATCTTTTGGGATTGTGACTTTCATAAATTATTTTTTTTTATCACAGCTCCTAGTTGCATGTCTTAAAGATGCATTCAGCAACGCTAAACTCAACAGAGATGACAACCTGCGTAACACACTCATCCTCACCACTGGAGAGATTGGCAGGTATATAGACAGCACTTTCTATTATTGCACAAGTTATATGACTTATAGTAAATATTTTTTCTGAATAAGATGTTAAGGCAGATAAAATTATTTCTGTTATATACAGAAATTAAATCTTCATATTTCAATTTAGTCCTTTGCTGGTTATTTTTTCCATGTTTGATATTGTTTTTATATCCATTGTAGTGGGTAAATTAACTAATTCCTTTTGTTAATATACTTAAAAAAAAAGACTTCCATTCACTTTCTTCTTTCCTCTCCCCTCTTCTGTCAGAGCATCTCAGGGCAGTTTGGTGTCATTCTCTCTGCTGCGTCTGCTCCACTGTCTGCTGTCCAAGTCGTCCCAGGTGTCTGTAGCTGCTTACGCTCAAATTCGAGCCCTGGCCACCACGAAGGGCTTGAAACTGCAGACGCTCTTCAGTCAGTACAAGAACCCTATCTGCCAGGTATCCAGTCGATTGCTTAAACTGGACCAACTCACCTGTTTAATGTGAGATGGATACCATTTTAGGAACCTTGCTCCATAATAGTGTTAATCATAGTATATATGTGTGCTTTGTTTTGTGTAACAGTTTAATGTGTGAGAATTGCATTAGTTTAGTTTTCAGTTGGTTCGTTTTAGATCCTGTGCGTTGTGGAAAATGTCCAGTCCATTACTAAATTTTCTTTACCTTTAGTTCCTGGTGGAGTCGCTTCATTCACGCCATGCATCGGCCCTGCGGAGCACACCGGATCAAGGAACTGAATCAGCCAATCAGAGGGAGCTGGCGCTGGACATTCTTGCTCAGATCGCACATGCTTTTGACTTTCCAGACCTCCACCGCTTTCTCACCGTATGTGCAGTCAAGTACATGCAACCACTTACCCAGATAATAGGCTTTATGTAATGTATATTGATTCTTGCTTGCACATTTGTATATGCAGCGGACCCTTCAGGTGTTGCTGCCATACCTGGCAGCAAAGGCAAGCTCTACAGGTTCCGCCCTCATTCGTACTCTGGCCAATGAGCTTAAAGCAAACAGGAGAGAGATCCTGATCAATAACTTTAAGTACATCTTCAGCCATCTGGTCTGTTCTTGCACCAAGGAGGAGCTCGAGAGGGCCTTCCATTACCTACAGGTAAGAAGAGCTTCAGGTTTAGGCCAGAAATCTGTAACTTTCCATTGTTTTAAACTACGTGAACCATGATTTAACATCATGTAATCTATAGTTTTTCTCCCTCGTGTTCTTCCAGAGTGAAACAGAGATTGAACTGGGCTCTCTGCTACGCCAAGACTTCCAGGGTCTTCACAATGAGCTGCTGCTGCGTCTCGGAGAGCACTACCAGCAGGTTGACACACACATGCGCACACAGATTTGTAAACATTAAATCTATTTCAAAATAGGCCCCTTTGAGGAATTTCATCTGCACGAGGCCACCTCTGGATTAAGTGTCCCACAAATAGTCTAAAACGGACTCTGAGGTCTAAAACTAGTTTTTGTTCAAATGAGTGTTTATTTCTCTCCAGGTATTCAATGGCTTGGCAATCTTGGCTTCCTTTGCATCTAATGATGATCCGTACCAGGGTCCTCGAGACATCACCACCCCAGAACTCATGGTACTTACCATTCTCTGCATTTCGTAGTATTGTTTCAGTTTTTGGTCTTAGTGACGGTTGACTACAGCGTGTGATATATATTGTATGTGATTATTTAAACCAAAATGGAAAAAAAAAAAAAAAGTAATGCGACTAATCACCCGTTAAAAACTCATGCAACGAGACATTAAACGTGAACCCACTCGTCTTGTCGACGTCATTAGGCTGACTACTTGCAGCCGAAGCTGCTGGGGATCCTCGCCTTTTTCAACATGCAGCTGCTTAGCTCCAGTGCCGGAGAGAAGGACCGCAAGAAACTGGTAACTGATCCTCTACTAGCAGAACAGAATGGCCTGAATTTTAAATTTGATTGGCTAGATTTCCTTTTATAATTCTGCTTGGCTCAAAAACACGTGTGCCCGTTCTTCGTGCAGGCTTTGACGAGTGTGATGGCTCTGATGCGACTGATGGGCTCCAAACACATCAGCTCTGTCAGAGTGAAGATGATGACGACGCTCCGCACCGGCCTCCGATACAGAGAGGACTTCCCGCTCCTCTGCTGCCAGTCAGTACCTGCATACTCTCACATAAAGTCATATTGTGGAGCATTGTTTAATATTCAGTTATTATTTTTAATTGTTTGTGGTGCATATTGCACTACTACATCTCTGAACATCAGAAAAGTAAGATTTTTACATATTGGTATACATGGTACTTAGTATAACTACTACGATCCACTGGTATTGCCTCACACTTGTTTGTTTTCTCCCATTTCCTGCGGACAGGACATGGGAGTGTTTTGTGAGGAGTGTGGAGCCTGCACACCTGGGCCCTCTGCTGAGTCATGTTATTGTTGCTTTGCTCCCCTTGATCCCGCTGCAGCCCAAAGAAACTGCTGCTATCATCCGCTTCCTCATCCTGGACAACAGGTAGTGAACATAAACAAATTTTCACATTTCATCACTGTACAAAACTAAAACGCATCTTTCTGTTATGGTGCTTATTTTCCGTCATTAGTTAGGAGCGAGATAAAATACGCTCGTAATTGAAATGTATTATTCCGGATATTCACTGTACTTGCACACCTCCTCACTCTTCGCAGTGTGTGTGTGTGAGTGTGTGTGTGTGTGTGTGTGTACAGATCCATGTCAATTTATGACAGCATCATCTTCGGTGCTGATGTTATATTACCCATCTTTTTGTTGAAAAACTGGGGCCTGCACAGGGTTAATGTAATATTTTTTTATTCACACACGTGCTCTTAGATACATTTCTGCTGTAGGACTATTTTTACTTGCAACTGTGCGTGAAACACTCGCTCTTACAAGGTGACAATTGAGCGCTAGAGTTTAAATAAAGCATCAAAGCAAAAAATTTGCATCAAGGATTTTTTTTATAATCAAGATATTCGAGCCACTCGATGAATCGTTGCAGCCCTACTTTTATAATATCATAGATCTTTTGGATTCCTCATTTCTGTCATTTTATTGCAGGGAAGAGGTCAATGACTACCTCCATGAGATTTACTTTCTACCTGACCATCCTGAGCTGAAAGACATCCACACAGTTCTACAGGATTACAAAAAGGTCTGTATGAAGGTCACAATGATTTAAAAAAAGAACAAAATAAATGTGAAACAAAAGCTTGATTGACAGTGATGTTAAAGATGAACATCAGACTGTGTTATTTTATTTTTCTATCTTTCTTCCAGCTGACGGCCAGCAGCAGTGACCTGGCCGCAGCGTTGCAGCTCTCCATGAGAGCCGTTCAACATGAGAATGTGGACGTGAGGATCCACGCGCTCACCAGCCTCAGGGACATGATGCATAGCAACCAGGTACACCCTTAATCAAGTGCTAAAGTGAGATAACAGCTTGCAAATAAAACTCAGAAAAGAATACAAAATGTATACAATGAAACCAGTAGACTGTGAACTATGAATAATTTTCCAGAATCACTGGCTGCGTAATCTGTGGGGAAACTGTTATATCTTAATTCACTATACATGAATATTTCTTTGTGTCGTGGATTGCAGGAGTGGCTGCTGCGGCAGGTTTGTGCGAGTGAGGCGGTGGAGCCGGTCATTTCCAACCTGGTGTCAGTGCTGCTGAAAGGCTGCCAGGATTCGTCACCAGAGGCCCGGCTGCTCTGTGGGGAGTGTCTGGGGGAGCTGGGCGCCGTGGATCCAGGACGCCTGGACCTGTCGCAAACACACACCCACGGCAACCACAACACCTTTGTGGTAAGTACCTAACACAGTTTATACTGTTTATGTTACTAAATGGAAGTTTTAGAGGAATTTTTGAAAGTTTTTGTTTTGTCCCAGGTTCAGGTAATAAACTCAGTAATCTTATGTCTCTCCTTTCTGTTTGTAGGTGTGACAGTAACAAGAGCCTTTAAGTTACTAATGATTTATTGTACAAATAAATGAGCTCACTGTGTGACATACTTCAGTCACAGGCAGACTCGTCAGGTTTATGTGACACTGTGGAACCCAAACTTAAGTGAACTCTGTGTTTTTCCTCTATGACAGAGCGGGGTTGATGATCCTAACTTTGCCTATGATTTGCTAACTGAACTAACCAGAACATTTCTGGCGTACGCTGATGACGTGAGAGCCCAAGACTCTGCTGCTTATGCAATTCAGGTATACAACAGCTTCAATTAGTGTGTGTGTGGCTCTGTTTGTTTGTTTTTTTTGTTTGGTTTTGTTTATGTTAAAATGTGTGTTTGTATGGATGTTTTTGTTTTTTTTTACCCACTGTAGGAACTGCTCTCCATATTTGAGTGTCGCGAGGGTCGATCTGACTCACCGGGCCGCCGTCTGTGGAGAAGATTCCCCGAGCAGATTCAAGAAATACTCGAGCCTCACCTCAACAGCAGGTTTCCATTTACACCTTCATACTCTAGATTTTCATACACACCTACCCTTGCTTGTAATTGTCTTAGTCAGAATTCAGGAAATAAATCCCTCAAATTAAAATTAAGTTACCTCTACTCTCCTCTTTTTGCCTACATTTTATCTTCTTGCTCTCCTTCTATTTTACAAATTTCCTCCACTCTTCTGGCTCCTGTCCTTGTAAATCACTCATTCTTTTGGAATCTCTTCCTCTTACCTGCAGATATAAGAGCAGTCAGAAGGAGGTGAACTGGTCTAAGCTGAAGAAACCAGTGTACCTCAGCAACAGAGGCAGCAAGTTCTCTGACTGGTCAGCCACCTGGGCTGGATACCTCATCAGCAAGGTTCGCACATCTCTCTTTGAATTTTTTCAGCAGCATTAGCTTGTTCTTCAAGTCAGAAGTTTAGGGACGTTTCTGCGTTCTCCAGGTGAGACACGAGTTGGCCAGCAAGGTGTTCAGATGCTGTTGTTTCATCATCAAACACGACTACAAGGTCACAATCTACCTGCTGCCTCATATTCTGCTCTACATGCTGCTGGGCTGCACACCTGCAGAGCAACAAGAGGTGAGGACCCATCTGTATCGCTTGTGCATGCAGTGTGAGTTCATACATGCACGTGTCTTTGGCCCCTTTTTTTTTATTTCGGCCGGTCCCTTTAGAGGTCGCCACAGTGGATGATCTGCCTTCATCTCACCCTGTCCCTAGCATCCTCTTCTGCCACACCAGCCCTCTGCATGTCCTCCTTCACTACATCCATGAATCTTCTCTGAGGTCTTCCTCTTTTCAGCATCCTTTGTCCAACATATCTACTATCCCTTCTCTACACATGTCCAAACAATCTCATCCTTGCTTCTCTAACTTTGTCTCCAAACCACTCAACCAGAGCTGTCCTTCTGATGTATTCATTTCTAATCTTACTCATCCTCCCAATGAAAATCATAGCATCATACATGTACTTTTAGTATTTTTTTTTTCATTTTATGGGGGCTGTTTTTGTTTCTCTCAAAGGTAACAGAGGAAATGCTGGCTGTACTGACAGAGGGAGATGGACGAGCCGAGGGGCTTGCCCAGGAGACGGCCTCGAGCCTGTCACAACTGAGCACTCAGACTGTGTTCAGCATGTTGTCACACCTCACACAGTGGAGCCGCCACATCCTCTACTCCAAACCCAAACATGGTAAGAGACACAAAAAAAAGTACACTGGTGGCATCGGTCAGTGTTGAAAGGCTTCACTCAGAAAATGCATTGAAACTGAAACAAGTGTAAAAACATCTGGATTCAAGTTTGCAAATTAGTTGCATTTTTAACTGGAATTTTAAGCAAGTCTGAAGTGTTTTCTTCACCTCACAATTGTTTGAGTTGCTGTTGTGTGACAAAACAATTATTTATATGATAATATTAAGGCTTTTACATCTTATTTGCAGTGAATTGTATAAAAATGCATTTTGTCTCGTTGTTCACGCACCCTAATGATTTCCTAAAGTAAAAAACGAAAGTGTGTTATTGCAGAGAGTGGGGATTATCAGCGCATAGTGGCCTTCTTGAAAGGTATCCCACAGGATGTTCTGGCCAAAGCATCTCTGCGATCCAAAGCGTACACTCGTGCCCTCATGCACTTTGAAGCGTACATCCTGGAAAATAAAGAGAACATCCAGGACCATCTCACCTTCCTGCAGGTCAGACAACAATTTGGTTATTAACCATTAAATAAAAGACTGACTCAGGACTTTGCCTGCATTATAAAAGTTATCTTGACCGCAACAAGTCCAATAGTACAAGTGCAGTTTTCTTTTAACTACTCATCCAATTAATCTCTGTGGTGGACTTTAAGCTCATCCGGTAAAATTGCGATGTGTGCGTTATTGGTTGTCACAGACGCTGTACGCGGCGATGCATGAGCCAGATGGAGTGAGAGGTGTCAACGCTTTGAGGAGGGAGGAGCCATCGCTCCAGGAACAGATACTTGAGCACGAGAGCATCGGGCTGCTCCGCGACGCCACCGCCTGCTATGACCGAGCCATACAGCTGGAGTCAGACCAGGTACCCAAACCCAAACAGTCCGTACACCAGGCTTCACAGTGGAGTCAGAAGATGTTTCACGCTTAGTGATTGTTTGACAATATCATGTTTTGCTCCTTCATTTTCTGACTTTCAGGCTCTACATATTGCCTATGAAAAACTCTAATACCATTTTAAAATGTTTCTATAAGAAGTCGTCTTCACAGTGAGAGTGTACTAATGTGTACTAATGTATGTGGTCTATACTTTCTACATACTTGTGTTGTCCAGAATAAAATGGTAGGACTAGACTATTTATTCAGCTTTGTCCCTTATTTGTTCTGGAAATGTTTGTTTTTTTCATTCTCACCCCACCAGAGGTAGAGCAAATTAATTAATGCAAGGATCAGAGGCCAAATCAGTTTATTTATGTAGCACATTTAAACACAACAGATGTTGACCAAAGTTCTGGGCAGCAGGTAAAACTATCAGCAAGAAGTTATATATTTGCGTTTAAGAGCAGATGAACTGACATACTTAATAAACTGATTGATAACTTTATATAGAGTATGCCAGTTTTTCTACAGTATATTAATTCTCTTATTGCCTTAAAGGGTAATTAATTTGTAGTTGATATTTGATCATTTCGATTGTCCCTTTGTGTGTAGATCGCTCACTATCATGGAGTGATGACCTCTATGCTCGGCCTGGGGCAGCTGTCCACAGTCATCACGCAAGTCAATGGAGTGCTTGCTAACAAGTAAGAAACATACACATTAGAATACATCTAATTCTTACTAAATGTGATTTTTAATTTAAGTTTATGAAGGTTCACCTAATTTAGGAATATATGTCTATTTAGACACCAGTGGAAGTCAGAGCTCAACTGCTACAGAGTAGAGGCAGCCTGGAAGCTCGGAAAATGGGACCTGCTGGAAGATTATTTGAGTTCAGGTAGTGCAGAAATAGGGCAGGTCCTTGAAAATTGCAACATCTTAAACCGCCGGTGACTCCCTGCAGCATGGATCTGCTTAAAACCTAGTTTTCTATGCTACGTCTCCAGACCAGCAGTCCAGTACGTGGGGTGTGCGGCTCGGCCAGATGCTGCTCTCGGCTAAGAAGCAGGATGCTGAAAATTTCTATGAGAAGCTGAAGCTGGTGAGGAAGGAACAGGTCGTCCCTCTGTCAGCTGCCAGTTATGAGTGTGGAACCTACCAGAGAGGATACGAGTATATTGTCAGGTCTGTGGTTGTGAGCGCAGTTTAGAATCAAGTTTTTGTGTTTTAATAACTTTCTAAAAAAGTATTTGTGTGTGTTTAGACTCCACATGCTCAGCGAGTTGGAGCACGCTTTCACGCAGCTGCAGAAACACAGGGAGGGCTCCGTCTCCAGCCTCAGCCAGCTGCCTCCCTATTGGTCAGACCGGCTGGAGATGACACAAAATTCTTTCAGGGCCAAGGAGCCGATCCTGGCCCTCCGCCGTGCCCTGCTCAGCCTGGAACCACAGTAAGGAAGTAGAAACTTCTACGCAAACATTATCACATTTTAGTTGCGAAGATTTGAACGTCCTGTTTTTTTGAAACACATCCAGATCTAACTAAAATATTTTAATGCGACAGGATTTCTGTATCTTGAACTCTTATTAAACTCACATATGCATTTATCATCTCACTCTCGCGCTGCAGACCTGTGATTCAGGAGCTGGTCGGGGAGTGCTGGTTACAAAGTGCCCGGGTGGCCAGGAAAGCAGGGCACCATCAGACAGCCTTTAACGCCCTTCTCAATGCAGAAAACACAAATCTAGCTGAACTGGTCACCGAGAAGGCAAAGTGGCTTTGGTCTAAGGTATAACGAGGCCGCAAATAAAACCAATATACAGTATATGATGAAAAACTGCATCCAATATATTCACATTTGTACATTTTGCACTACATATTTTGAAACTCTGAAAGCAGAAAACATATTTTCTTTAGTGTCTTTCTAATTGTATTTTAGTTTTTCTGTTTCAGAAATTATATTTTCCCACGTTCATAACCAAACGATACTAATAAAGCTTAATTTGGCTGTCCGACTGTCATCAGGGCGATGTCCACCAAGCCCTGATCGTTCTGCAGAAGGGGGTGACCCAGTGTTTCCCTGAAGATCAGCCCCTGACAGATCCTCGCAGCCTGCAGACCAAAGGCAAAGCCATGCTGCTGGTGGGGCGCTTCATGGAGGAAACGGCCAACTTTGAGTCTAATGCCATCATGAAGACATACAAGGTTGATATATGAAAGCATTTTCAAACTAGATTCTACAAATACATGTGCAGCAGGCTCTGAATATGTTATATGAAATGACAAAAGGTGAAAAATGCAATGATGCAAACTTTATAAATCACTCCTCCTGTGATGTGGCAACAAAGCAGACTCCTGTATCACCTTATGTGTTGTATTATTTAGGATGTGACAAACCTCCTGCCAGAGTGGGAGGATGGCAACTTCTACTTAGCCAAGTACTATGACAAAGTGATGCCAATGGTGACGGATAACAAACTGGAGAAACAGGGTAACCTCATCCGATACATCGTCATGTACTTTGGAAAGTAAGTTGTTGCTCTTTCTGCTGATTTGCAACCCTGCAGACTTTAATCAGAGCTTTTATCAGTTACTTCAGACCATTTCATTTCTTCATCAAACAACACCCTTATAAACTTTCTGCCTCCCAGTGCGCTGCAGTTTGGAAACCAGTATATCTACCAGGCCATGCCTCGCATGCTGTCTCTCTGGCTGGACTTTGGAGCCAAAGTGTGTGAATGTGAGAAAGGTGGGCAATTCACACACGGGAGTGAGAGATTTCCAGTTTGAGGCGAATTCATTTTCAAACCCATTAACTCTTTAAATTATGTCTAATTTCTTCACCTCAGCTGGGCGAACAGACAGACAGATGCGACAGGAGCTCAGTAGAATCAACACAGTAGTGAGTGAGCATTGTGCTAACCTGGCACCGTACCAGTTCCTGACCGCATTTTCCCAGCTCATCTCAAGGGTGTGTCACTCCAGCGACGAGGTCTTCTCTGTCCTCATGACCATTGTAGCCAAAGTGTTCCTCGCGTATCCCCAACAGGCTATGTGGCTAATGACTGCTGTCTGCAAGGTAGGTGTGTTTGTGTACAGGGTTTTTTGTTTGTTTGTTTTTTCAACCTTTAAGTCTTCTATAGTTGAATGCCTACATGGTACCATATCTATTATATGACCTTCACAGTACTGTGCCAAAGTCTTGAGCCACCCCTCATTTTTAAATGTTGCCAAGAAAATGGGAAGTAGGTGCAGTGATTTATTTAAACCTGCAAATATACATGGAAATACAATTAATATAATTCTAACAACCCTGAAAGTCAATATTCGCTTTGATCACCTCTTCTTAGGATGTTTGGCTGCATTTTGTTCTATTCTTTGTCAGGATGATCCCACACTGCTTCAGTAATGCTGAGGTCTGGGCTCTGGGGAGGTCAGTCCATGACTGATAGTGTCGTGTGTTTTTCTATCCTGGTGTGCTTTCACTGCATTGGCAGTGTGTTTGGGCTCATTGTCATGCTGAAAAATGAAGCTCTTGTCCATCAGAGATTTTCCAGATGCTGTCGCATGGTTGATCAAAATCTGATGCGTTTGTAATTCCATCGATTTTGACAAGATCTCATCACACAACGCACATGCAGCCACAAACAATGGCTGTAGACACTCACTGTCATTTGAACTAAAAATTTCAAATTTGCCTTCATCGCTCAATAAGACCCGTTGCTGCTGATTTTCAGTCCAGTTCTTGTTTGATTTGGGATACCTCAGACCTTTCTCCCTGTTTCCCTTCCTTAAGAACGGCTTCTTGACAGCCACAATAACACATCTCTTCTTTTGTCCTCCACTTATCCAGTAGCCAATGCTAAAAGAAAACCTTTGACATACATTCAGAAAGTCTGGAAAACTGTTGCTCAAAACCACTTTAAAAAAAAGGGTGGCTCAAGACTTTTGTACTGTGTATGAAGTTTAACTTGTGCGAGTCTGTTCATGTTTGTTTCCTTCGTTTGATTTGAAGTGTTATTTAGCAGATCAGCTCTTCTTTAAAAAAATTGTAAATCCTGTGTTAGAGTTTGTGTAATGAATTAACAGCCAAAATGTTTCTGCATGCAAAATACTGCTGAACTGTCTGTGTTTATGTCTTGTTTCTTTCTGTTTCCAGTCATCCTACCCCATGCGTATGAATCGCTGTAATCAGATCCTTAAGAAAGCCGTCAGTCTTAAACAGTCTCTGGAAAAATTCATTGGAGATGCCAACAGACTGACAGACAAGTTTCTGGAGCTCTGTAACAAGCCGGTACACACACACACTTTTAAATCAAGATAATTCTTCAATCATGTTTTAACGTTCTGTTTATTAGGTTAGATGTGTGTTGGGTCATCATCTGTTTAATTTTGTATCTGCTACAATCAGTAATAATAAAGCTGTTGTGTGTTTAAAAATCCTATTTTTATCAAACATATTTTGTGCGTAGATTAAATTATCCTGATGAGAATGTGGGACACTACTGCAGCAGGGATTTAAACTATAAATACAAAGTAGGTGGCAGTAGATGGATATTTATGAATGTGTCTTTCAGGTGGATGGTAACAGCACTACCCTCAGTATGAGCGTTCACTTCAAGCAGCTGAAACGTCTGGTGGAGGAGCCGACCTTCAGTCAGATCCTGATCCCTCTGCAGTCGGTCCTCATCCCAACACTGCCCTCCACAGGCGGAGCGAACACACAGCATGACGCCTTCCCCGGACACTGGGCCTACCTGGATGGCTTTGAAGACACTGTAAGAGAAAGAGGGTCTCAGTGGTATGTTTAGTATTCAGCAAGAGTTGATGACAGTAACAAAAATAATGTTGTGTATGTAGGTGGAGATCTTGGCCTCTTTGCAGAAGCCAAAGAAGATAAGTCTGAAGGGTTCCGATGGCCGGAGTTACACCATGATGTGTAAACCTAAAGATGACCTGAGGAAGGACTGCAGGCTCATGGAGTTCAACTGTCTCATCAATAAGGTATGTGTGACATTTCATTTAAATTAAATTAATATACAGTGAGTTCTGGCTATAGAGGGACTCATAGATTAAGCCAAGAAAAAAAGCAAGGTCAGAATAAAAATAATTACTAAAGTGAACAACATTAAATAAACACTTAACAAATTGTGCCTTCCCATGAAAATCAATCGGGAAAATACAGTTAAATGAGATTGTTTTTACAGTTTAAGGCAGGAAAGTTTCTTTTTCTACATTTTTCTCATAAGAGCTCACTTTTATATTTTGTGAATTATTTTCCCTTGAAGTCTACTTTACCTGCATTCTTATTTTATGTGTTATTCTGGACTCAAATTTGATATTAAAAATGAATCATCTTCTCTTATTGCGAACAAAAACTGAACATCTTTAAATCTTTTAAGTGCAGGAGCTCATTATATAGTGCAGCTGTACTTGATAAATTGGTATGTGTGCAAAGTGTGTCACAATACTCAAAGTGTGTGAAGAGCAGCATTTATATATGTGTGTGTGTGTGTGTCCATGCTTTGTCTTTGTGTAGTGCCTACGTAAAGATGCTGAGTCCAGACGCAGGGAGCTACATATCCGCACGTATGCTGTGATTCCTCTCAATGAGGAGTGCGGCATCATTGAATGGATCAACAACACTGCCGGACTGCGGCACATTCTTACCAAGCTGTACAAAGAAAGAGGTACCCTTTCTCATAATCTCATAATGTCCACAATCACAAATGTTTTTTAGTAAATGTGCTGGGATAATTAAATAGTTCATATCTGTTTGTGCTTTTAAGGTATCTACCTATCAGGTAAAGAGCTCAGGAAGCTTATTCTTCCAAAGACAGCGCCCTTTGAGGAAAAACTGCGAATCCACAAGGAGGTGCTGTGTGCTCAACACCCCCCTGTCTTCTATGAATGGTTCCTCCGGACCTTCCCTGACCCCACGTCATGGTACGACCTTCATTTCAACACCTATAATTACACTCATATAGGTCATTCATTTAAATTTATAACATCATAACCATATGTGAAAGAAGCTGTTTCTATTCTGGATTTTTAAAAAAAATCTAATAAAAAGTCTATTTAAAGTGTAATTTAAGATCAAGATAAATCCAAGAATAAATGTTTGGTGTATTTGTGTGTTTACAGGTACAGCAGTCGCTCGGCATACTGCCGCTCCACTGCTGTGATGTCCATGGTGGGCTACATCCTGGGTTTGGGTGATCGCCACGGAGAAAACATCCTCTTTGACTCCTTCACTGGGGAATGTGTTCATGTGGACTTCAACTGCCTCTTTAACAAGGTTTGTTTTTGCCTCAGATTCCATTAAAAATTATTTAGGAATATTATTATATTGTTTATTATATTTCTGCTTAACACCAATGCATGTTGTTGCTGTCAAGTTTGGCTTCTGCTATTCTCTCCCTCTCCACTAGGGGGAGACATTTGACGTGCCAGAGGTTGTTCCCTTTCGTCTGACCCAAAACATGGTCCATGCTATGGGGCCCATGGGCACTGAAGGCCTCTTTAGGCAGGCCTGTGAGGTTACACTGAGACTAATGAGAGACCAGAGAGAGCCACTCATGAGGTACACTCACATGAAAAAATGTTATCATAATAAAATTCAACCTTTTATAAATCTGTATATAAATGATGTGACTTAAAAAACATATTGAGCAGAGCATATTTATTCATTAAGGTGAATAAAATTAACAAAATTTAACTTCAGCGCCATTAAACTCAGTAACTTTCAATCAGCTTTCTAAAGTCAAAGTTTCTGTTTTTAATTTTCTCTGTAAGTGTGCTTAAGACCTTCCTGCATGACCCACTAGTGGAGTGGAGCAAGCAAGCCAAAGGACAATCAAAAGCTCAGGCCAATGAGACGGGAGAGATAGTTAATGAGAAGGTCGGCATATTTTTGAATTTTTAACTCTTAAATTGCGTTTACTTGAAAATACAGCACGTGTAGGTCCAATAAAACCTAATTATGTGTTTTCTTTGTTTCTCTGCCAGGCTAAAACCCACGTGTGTGATATCGAGCAGCGCCTGCAAGGAGTGATTAAGAGCAGGAATAAAGTGCTGGGTCTGCCTCTGTCAATAGAGGGGCACGTTCATTACCTCATACAAGAATCCACGGATGACAAGCTGCTTTGTCAGATGTATTTAGGCTGGGGGCCTTACTTGTAGAAAGAAAACGCAGTCATTTCAGGAGAATTTAATATGCAATCCAAGCACTTTCGACTGTTTAAAGTTCCTGATAATTCAGTGTTTTGCTGTACTTCCAGTTTTCAAGAAAAAAAATTGTACAAAAGTTGTACATTCCCTTGTAATAAAGCTACTCTGTTGATAAACTTGCCAAACTGTGTCATCTAATCTCTTAACCCTCCTTAGACTTACAGAGGCAGTCAGGCTGTCAGCTTAATGTTTTAATCCCCTCTCTCCCTCTGCTTCTTCACTTCTGATTGCAACCAACTGGCTCACCTTTTTACACACAAGCACCTCTTAGAATTAGATGTTTGCCTAAGAAGCTGAACGTGGACTGGGTGAAGGTGCGAGTAAGAAGTAGGTAGTAGTTTATTTTTAAGTGAGCAATAGTTTTCTGATCTAGTCATGAGTTCAGGCAGTCAGAAAGTCACTGTATTTATGATTATTACTTTTCTTCTTTTTGTTAATGCTTGGCTGTTATTGCAGCTGGCTTTAGGATAGATGGCTTTAATGCATTTTTCAGATCAAGAGGAACTATAAAAAAAAATTTATCTGGATACTTGCATTTTTTTTTATATTGTTGGATATTTTTAATAGGAAAACGCTTTCCCAAGTAACTGCTTGAGGATATGCTTTTATTTTGAATGACTGGAGCCGGAAGTCAAGATGAAGGCGATCTCTTATCAACTAAATCTTTTTTAATATATATTTATATATATATAAGATTAATTTTACGCAATTTATGACAGCTATGAATCTTCAAATTAAGCCATTGAACAGCTTAATAGAAGTCAAGCGTGCCGGTATTTAAAATAATATTGTAGTGAAGCTTTTAAAATAAGCGAAAAGATAACATTAGCTAGTACTTATTATCAATGCAGTGGCGATCTGTTGCTGTCAGTTTTCCACGCTTCTGGAAACAGATGTTAAAGGCGAAGAAGCGCTCAGCATGCAGAGGATAAACTGTCAACAGACGCAGGTGCTCGCTTGCACTTGCGTCGTCCTCTTGGGCTCGGCTGCTGCTCGGTGTTAACAGGCCGTAATCTGGACAGCAAAGAGTGGGGCGGTTAGCCAGTTGAGGCTATGGCGAGGTCATCCTTTTGTTGTTGGTTAGTTGGCTTTTTATAGCACGGTTAGTTCAGTCCTACTGGGCCGCTGACCTTCTATTGAGACAACGCGCGACCTTGGGTACGTCATGGATTTGACTCGGTTGGCTGTGGATGCTGGTCAGTTCATCAACCGCGCTGTTCAGGTACGATTAATATAAACAAACTCTTCTGTGCAGTTCTGGGGCGTGCATGGCACCCTTAACGAGGCACTGCCGCTAATAAATGTAATAAGAATAAAAGTGCGCAGTTCAGCAAATTGTTTTTATTAAGGGGTCTTAATGTTTCTCTGAAATTCGCTACAGTACACGGGAGAGAGTCTAGGACAGGCCGAGAAGACTGAGTTGGACTCCGGACTAGAAGACCTCTTAGCACAGGCAGACGCCACCAAGACGTGGACGGACCAGATAATCTCCCAGACTGAGGTTTTACTGCAGCCAAGCCTTGGTGAGAGAGACTGAACTGATTTATATAAGCTGTCTTGATATTCATTGAACAGTTACAGGTCTATACAAAGCCACTTGAGTTGGTCCTGTTTTTGTCAGAATTAGCTGATGTTTTAATGACCCAGAGTTCTAGCCTGTTTACTGTAAAGTGAGAAAAAAGTATCTAAGAGCTTTGGTGCGTTTAAAGCAAAAAATCATACTCACATCTTGAAAATAAAGTATTTCCCATGTCCTATACGGCATAAATTAGATGACTTTACTGTGTTGTTGTTGTTATCTCCCCTTACTGTTGATTGCAATAAAGGATTAATGTTGTTTTTTAAAGGGGAAGAAAATACATATTTCATTAGCGCAATGAATAAGGTTTCCCTCTTGCAAGGCAGATATTATGTGGAAGATATGTGCAGAAAATTACAATCAGGATGACAAAATTTTAGATGGCCTATCAACATTTATGAAGAAAATGCATCTGGGAGGATATCAAGCAACTTCCAGCTGCCAGCATACAGATAAGACCTGAGCCATCAAGTGCCATCGACTAACAGTTCTGGTCTACGTAAATCCTCTGAATGGCTGAGTCTTTACTTGAGAGTCTTTACTCTGGTTCAACTCTGTTTGCCCTCTCACAGTGCATACATACATCTTCCTTGAGCTCTCTTGTTTACTTTGGCAGCAATTGGCCTGTTCAGATGAATAGAGATGGTTATTCGTTTGCCTGTTTGAATCCAATTACCTTCACTAATGGAGTTATGAGTGGATGTGGTCTGCAATCTGTCAAATGAAAGGAACATTCAGCAGCCAGATGGATCCAGGATACATTTTCAGATCATGTCTTGTTTTATTCATCTTCCAAGGGTTCAAAGTCTCCCTGTAGAATCATTTTTATTGACCTTTTATACCTCATGGACTAATGGCACATAGGTGCATATTATTTATTATATGAAATGTTATTTAAAGTGCTTCTCTTTATAGAACAAAGTATTAAATCAATGTGTTGGATTAAGAACCCTATTTAGTGATATATTGTTGGCATTGATTTGTCCTAGTGGCATCCTTTAACAAATGCATATGATAAAAATTCATTGTCTGTGGCTTTGTAAAAAATATAGCCATTGAATTTTGATATGACCTTTGACCTCTGATACACAGGAGTGCGGTTGGAGGACCGGCTGTATCAGCATCTGGAGTGGAGCATCCCACCTCGGCCTCGTGCCATTGAGTTACTAGGAGATCAGATGACTCAGGCTGGGCTGGAACTTGGCTCAAACACACCCTATGGTGAGTGCACACTCACTGGCTACTTCATTAGGTAGAGGCAGTTTGCCAGTACCAGGCTGGAACTCCTTTAATTCTTCATGGCAATGATTGAAAAAGTTTTTGGAAACATTCCTCGGAGACTTTGGTCTATATTGACACGACAGTATTACATAATTGTTTCAGATTTGTCAGCCATGGTGCAAATCTCCTGCTGCACCACATCCCAAAGGTGCCCTACTTCATTAAGGTCTGGTGGTTGTGGAAGCCATTTGAGTACAGTGTACTCACAGGTTCAAGGAATCAGTTTGAGATTTGAGCTTTGTAACACGGCATGTTATCCTGCTGGAAGCAAATATCAGAATATGAGTCCACTACACTACACTATACTACACTACACAGGGATGGACATCGTCAAAAACAATACTAAGGTAGACTGTAGTAATTAAATTATACTTATTTGGCACTAAAGGCCTTTACACATCGGACGCATAAAATTTGTGCAAATGTTGCGTGTTTTCGTTCTGTTACACCAAATTCTGACTCCACCATCCGAACGTTACAGCAGAAATCAAGACTCATCGGATCAGGCAATAGTTTTCCAGTCTTCTATTGTCCAGTTTTGGGTCTGTGATCAAAGGTGTGGTCTTCTCCCGCTGTAGCCCATCTGCTTCAAGGTTTTTATGTTGTGAGTTCACAGGTCTTCTTCCGCATACCCTAATTGTAATGAGTGGTTATTTGAGTTACTGTGGCCTTGCTGTCAGCTCAAAGCAGGCTGGCCATTTTCCTCTGACCTCTTACATCATCAAGGCATTTCATGCTGAGATCTGCAGCTCGCCGGATATTTTCTGTTTTTCAGACAATTCTGTGTAAACCCTAGAGATGGTTGTGTGGGAAAATCCCAGTAGATCAGCAGTTTCTGAAATACTCATCACCATGTCCACGTGCCTAAATGCATTGGGTTCCTGCCATGTGATTGACAGATTAGCTATTTGCATTAACAAGCAGTCGAACAGGAACACCTAATGAAGTGTGTATTTTGTCAGCGTGAGAGTAGGATCTCCAACTATTTTAATGATTGCATTTCTTTATTTTTGTTTGCTCAGTCATGCCTTAATAGTTTGTTTGTTTTACATTTATATGTTGAGAAGTTGTCAGTTTTTAGTATTTTTATGTTTTTTTGCTCAGGTACTGCATTGATAAGGTGTGGAGAGGCTCAGAAGCAGCTCGGCGAGGCTGAAAGGAAGCTTGTCCAAAGCACTAACATTCACTTTCTCATTCCCCTGCGGAGTTTCACTGAGGGGGAATATAGAGTGATACAGGTGAACTCACACCTTCATATATATATATATGTTCTGTTGACATGCATGAATAGTCTTTTGTTTATGGGTTGCTTGTATTATAAACAAGTCTGCTTGTTCCTAGAATGAGCGTAAGATGATGGTGAATAAGCGTTTGGACTTGGATATAGCTAAGGCCAGGCTGAGGAAAGCCCACGAGGCCGACCAAGAGACCAGAGTGAGTTACAGTGATGGGCAGCCTTTACATAATGAATACTTTTCAATTAATCATGCTCTCGCCAAAGCTAAACATGTTGATCTTTTATCGCAGTACATTTCTTATATCCACTGTCTTTTTGTTAGAACCTGAATGCCAACCCACTGGAAGATGACTACTTGTCTCATGTTTCCTACATGTTCAGCTTCCTGCGTGTTAAATGGCTGAAGGTCAGTGGTTGTGTTTAGGAACATGTTTACGGACAGACACGGATGAAATTGCTGTTCGATCTTTGAATAAGGCATTTGTCCTCTTCTGTCTCTTTCCTGCACACAGATATGGGCTCAGGAAATCTCTCAGGTGAGTTTTTCATCTGTTTAGGGCACACAGGAGCTGAAATTGTCTTCATACAGTATGTCAGTGGGGCTGTCAGCGCTACTAGAAATGAATATGGGTTTGCTATTAGCATAGACAGTAGTTCTTTCCTATTGTGTGGTTTGTTTAGACTTGAGTTCTCCGGGCTTTTTGAATGTTATGTTGTTTCTGCTGATCGACCATCTTTAGAAAAATAACCTGTTGATAAAAAAGCGTGATTGGAAACCGTACAGATGAATGGGGGCGTGTGTGGGTTTGTATGTGTAGGCAGAGATGGAGCTGAGGATCTGTCAGAGTCTTTTCAATCGACAGTCAGAAATCACAAGACGTGTTGTGGAAGGACTCGGCAACACCCACGTATGTGCACCTACACACGCACCCAAACACTTCTTTGGCTTTAGAATTGTAACATGAAATTTCCTGTAAATCTTCCAAAAAGGAAGACTACAAATATTTTAGAGATAAACTGTAAATTTGAGTTTATTTTGTGGTCTTTATATTTTTTTATAATAACTTATTTTTTATTTGATGCGTTTGGCTCTTCACATTGTTCCTTCCATTGTGGGTTTTGTTTATGGTGTGTTCCTCCTCCCTACAGACAAACCACATGCGGAGCCTCACGGACTTCGTGGATGCTCAGGCCTGCCACTTCGCTCAGTGCAGCCAACATGCTCAGGCGCTGCAAAAGCAGCTGGCTAGGTCTGTGTAATCTTATTGCCATCTTCAAAAGAATAATAAGAATAACTTCATTTGTATGGCACTTTTTTAAAACACACAGTTACAAGGTGCTTCACAGTTTGAATAAAACCACATATTAAAAATAAGAATACATGTTCCAGCATACAGACACACAAGTGAGCATACAGTGTTACATTCATTCCAGTATACACACTTCCAAAAATAACACCAAGGTTCTTAGCAGATGATTTGATATTAATGGTGAGGGGGCCGATATAAAGACCTCCTTTAGAGAAGCTGTCAGGGCTGAACACAAGAACCCCAGTTTTGCCAGGACTGGTATAGAGGAAGTTTGAAGACATGCAGTTAGTAATGGCAATGAAGCATCCACCGAGGTAGGAGAGGCTGTTGTTCGGTTTAACAGAAACGTACAGCTGAGTATCATCAGCATATCGATGGTAGGAGAAGCCTTTAAAGATATTAGGCAGATGTAGGATAGTTCTTCTTTATGCTGTTGTTGCATGTTTTTATTACATTTATACCTTGAGCTGTTTATGTGAAATGATTGGTTTTAAGTTTTCACACAGCACGATGAAGGTCCAAATCACTGCTCTCTAATTAACTTTGTATTTCCAATTATGGAGCCCCTTCAACAGTTATTTCTTAGCTACAGTGTCAGTAAGTGCATGAAATCTTTGTAAATGTGTTTTATGTAGAATAGAGAGAAAAATGCAGTTTCAGTAAGCCTTGATTAAGGCTCACTAAAACAGGTTACTTGCTAAATGTAATGTTACTTGCAAAAAGTTTTAACAAGAAGTTCACCACAAAGATCCATTTGTAGGAGAAATGCCAGACATCTGGTCTCGGAAAGAAAACAAGCCTATAGGGAATACTTTATGATTTGAACGAACATTTTATATCTATGACTTTATTTTTCTGCAGCATTCCAGCCTTCTTCTGTTCCAATAACTGGCAGTCTGCAATTAGTAATCCTATTAATCAACCATCAACAAGCAACCACGAGACTAATGAGCCCACCAGGTTGAATCACATCACTCCGCTACCTGTAGCCATCAACCAACTTCCTGATTTCGACCAGGACTCGTGGACTTTAAATTCAGCACCCCAAACTGTGAACACAACAAATTCCTCTTCAACTGCACTCCTGACTGACCAGACAAATAACAACAATAACAACATCATCATCTCCACCGTCAGCCAAACACCCAGCAACCATTCACCAATCAACAGCCAGTCAACTACTAGTCAAGCAATTGGTCATGTCTCTACACCAAACCAAGCAGATCCGTTCCAAGCACCCAGCAGGACGGTCAGAATGGCTGCTGCTTCGACTCAGGCGCTGACATTCGGTGCAGCAGCTTCCCCACCTTCACAACGCGATACAACTTCTGGCATTAATTGAGGAGATGTCCAAGAGTCTTCATCAGGCAGTTGCGATGCGGTGCAGTAGAGGCAGCTAGTCTGGAACATGGTATGAGGCTAGAGTATTTCAGCTTTAACTGGAGCTTCAGCTGATGTAGACTAGTGGTAATTTGGCTTCATAGAGCCAAGAATACAGACCGCTTTAGATAAACAGTGATTATACCACGTTTCAGTTTTAATTAATCCCAGTTGGATTATAATGTGAAGTTGTTGCTTATTTTTTTAAAGCGTGAAATAGTGCCACATTAATTTTAGACTTTGGCTATGTCCATGTATTATTCATGCTGTATGAAAATGATGGCAGTAAATTTAAAGTCTGCTCCGTGTGTAACATTTCCTGGCTTCAGGCTGGAAGATGAGGCTAACAGACTAGCAGTGTAAAGTTGGTTTCTGTCAGTATCTGTGAAACTAATCGTAATTGTTTTGTTTGTTTGATTTTTTCTTTTTACATTCAGCTCAGTGAGAACTAATTAAGCTGTGTGCCAAGTGTATGTGTTGGTGTGAAGACATGAATTTATGTGTGAGTGTATCCGTGTCTCAGTGACCCCATGTGAACTTGTGTTTACAGTTTGCCCCAAACCTGTGACACCTTTAAAAAGAGGTGTATGTGCATATATGTGACTCTGCCACCTATTGACTCATGTTTCTGCAAGGTGAGGTCATTTTCCATATGAAACACAGTTTCACTTCTGTCTGTGCGCATTTGTGTTGGGGAACTCAAAGAGGTGACTGGACCTTTATGCTTCCTCATAGGCACTCTGGGTGTTTCCCCATACATACACTCATATTTCACCCTTTTACCCCCTTAAAGCCCCCATTTAGTGAAATGGGTGGAAGTTTCCATGTCTAGATATTAATTTTCTTCATGAGAACCAGCCTGCCTAACATGAATCCACTCTGGAGGGAACCTGTATGGAAACGGACATTAATGTAATATTGGCCATGCTGAGGTAATCGCCTACTAGCTCAGTACTTTTGTCCCAGTATGTCAAGATGTGTCTGGGTTTGGATATTCTTAGTGTTCACATCAGAGCTGCTGCCAGTTTTAAATTGTGCATGCATGCAGTCATGATTCAGCTATGAGTTGTTGAGCTGACGTCAGTATGACTGAGTTTGCACTCGATTCATGTGAAGATGTGGAAATAAATACGCACACGGTGATGTCATGCTAATCTAAATCAAGCGGAGAGCCTATCTTTGTTTTCCAGTCAAGGTGTTTCTGAAATTTCCTTGTTAAAGCCTCAGTTCATGTAGCCCACGTTCCCATCATAGCGACCATCTGCCTTAGATTTACACTCAGTGACAATTACTTTCGGGCTGAGGTCTTGATCAGGCTTCCAAGTCAATTCTTTTTTGTTTCACATCTAACACACTACCAAGCTTGCAGCTGAGCTAGACTTGCTTCACTACTTTTTTTTTTTTTTTAACATATGAGTGAGGCCTGCTTATGCATAGCATGAATCACAAGCTTTCAACACATGCACACAAGCTGAAATACTTACCCAAAATTGCTGACAAAAGTGTGTGTGTGTGCTTCTATTGCTTTTCGCTCCCACTTCACCTCTTTTCTGTCAGGCAGTCCAAACAGATTAGATCGATTAATAGCAGTTGGTGTGATACTGATCAAAGCAAAGCCTGTGGTTCATTATTACCGTTATAACACATCTCTGGGTATCAGTCTGTATCTTTTAGAGGGGCCGAGGTGCAGCCGCTGCTGAAGGAAGATTAAATTCTGTGTCATTCTCGCTACTTTTTCCTATAACTCAGCAAAGACAAATAAATCTGTCCCCAGATGTTCATGATCGTTCTTCCTCTGCACTGACAAAACAAGTCCCTGTCACATTTCCAGCGTATTTTTATATTTCCGTTATGCACTTTGGCCTTGAGCAGATCTCTCGTAAGTCTTGGTATGATTCTTTTGTTTGATAGAGGAAGGAAAGGAATATTTTGGAGATCTGGTTAATATGAGTGAGTGAGTTATGAAGCCAGAAAAAGGAAATTGTTTGGGTTATTTTTTTTTTTTTTAACTAATTTGGCTTCTTAGGGGCACAAGTTATAGTTACAAAATATACCTTTTGTTTTCTAAAGAGCTCTTATTTTGCCATTTTAGTTCCATTAAATTTAGAGACTTGTTAACATTCTAATATGCTCTCAATGACAACATGTTGTTTTTAGTGTTCATAGCCATTCCTAGTTTACTGTATTGATATGCTGTTATTTCCAATCCATGGATATACAGTAGGTACCAAATGTTGCGGCACTTGTTTTGACTTCAGTGCAAATGTTCAAAGGTGTCCAGAGTCCAGCCTGTGAGGGCATCATGCTAATGCATTGGTATTCAAAAAATAATTAAAATTTACTAAAGAAAAAGATGGCAGAGACCAGATTCTCCTAGCCAAGATTTAAAAAAAAGCAATCTGTATCACACATTTATTGCCTTGCTATTTCTAACAGGTGATCTGTCATCCCCTAAGCTATATAAATATCCCCAGCTTCCAAACATCCTCCTTATCTACATTCACAAGTTTGATTGAGAGAGCAGGTAGAGGAAAATAATCAAGGTGGACTGGAGTTTATGAAAAGATACACTGATATTAGAAGCATCACAGTTTTACTGCTTCCATAGGAATTATGAGCACAAATATCAGCCAGGTGCTGATGTTCAAATGCACATGACTGATTGATCATCAGGAAGTGTGAGCACCTGTATAAAAACAGAGGTTTTTGGAGCATTCAGGTGTGTTTTAACACAGTGCCAATGAAGAAAAATATCAGCAGTGATCTTAAAGAAGCAACTGTTGCTCCCCATTAATCTGGAAGGAGTACTGGTCATTGAGTTGATCATGAGGTCTGGGCTTCTCTGATTAGGCTGCTGCCCCCCGCCACCAGGCCCCAGACAAGTGGAAGATGGATGGATGTGTAAAGCTTTAGAATTGAAAGCAGTTGTAGTTTCTTTTTAACGTGACTGTATATCCAACCATGTGCTGTGTTTTATTAAATCCATACAATAACCATGAACTAATAAAATAATATTAAATGAATAAACATTATTATAAATTACAATATTATTTCAAGGACTCTACTGTTGTAATTACACTCTATTTTAATAATAGCTCCATGTTTTCCTTCCCTCCCCATCCCACATATTGACAAAAAGGGGATACACCCAATAATACCACGCAGTTCTCATTAACTGCTCTGTGTTGGCTGAGTTTGCACTGGCTAATGTAAGTTTTGCTGACAACACCCATTGTTCCATTTTCCCCAGCACCCGTGTTTTGTCAGAACAAGCCAAATGACAGGATCTGTTTTCTTCTAATTCCCCCTGCTATGAATAAAATTAGAGTGAAAAATATGCTTGTGGTATCCAACTTTCATCACCATCGCTCTCTCCCTCCCTTTCCATCTTTTCCCACATCTCTGTGTTTTTCATTTTCCCTTCGTCTCTCATCACTGCTCCCCCTCACTGCCAGCTGGGAGTGTTTTACATGACAGCTAAACTGTAGGTGTGGTGTGCAGGTTGGGGTGGTAAACAGCATCTGGCAGTCGCTGATAAATTTAACTCCTCTCTCATGGAGTCACCCCATGGCCTACATTGAAAGATGACCTATAGAGAGAGAAAAAAAAAGAAGTGGAAATCCTTCAGATGAGCTCAAATAAAGAGAAGAAGAACAGCTCACTCACAAGTTCTAACTCTAGTGTGTATAGCTTTTCTGAAGGGGTCTTAATTAGCTGTGTTTTACGGAAATGGGTCAAGGAACTGCGTACACTTCCACAAACATTTGTGCTGCAATTAGGAAAGACAAAATCAACCTTCTGTACATTTCCTTCCTCACACCTCTGTCTTAGCCTTTCATCTTTTTCAAAATATTCTAGCCATCTTTTCCGGCAGGCTCTCTGTTTTCCTGAGATAAATCTGCCAGTTTCACAGTTGTTGCTCCCAGTGCTACAATTATAGCCTTCCAGACAGAGACTATCAGGAATAGAGACCAGCAGACATGCTGACACCTGCAGTAAAATGGTCAGTCTGGAGGTCTGCAGGGAGAAGAGTCAGGGTTTTTCCTTTGACCTTGACACGTTCTACTTCTGCTGTTTAGCCACAACACCTGTTGACCAGACCGCTGATCAGAGACAGCTGGTATTGCTAAGAATGCAAAAATGCTATTTCACAAGAATACAACATAATCCAGACAGTGCAATGTTGTAATTTTTCCAAGTTAAGGGGTTAGATGGTGATTCAAACTGAACAGAAGAATAATGTCTAATCAGTAAAAAAGGTAAGCTGCCCTGGAAACACACAGAAAAACACGTTTCTAGGAATTCTTTCTTCCACTTGCACAATGTTCCTAAAATGGAGACATCCGGTCTCAGAGTGATGTTGAAAAGCTATCGATTCATTTGTTACTTTTTGGTGAAGTCTCACTGTTTGGGGAGACATGGGGGCTAGCCATGGGGGCTAAGATGGCCTAAATGTCTGCTGTGGCACATGGTGGTTTTTTTTGTTTTCTACAATCTAGCTGCTGTTTGATAGTGCTGTGACATGCTGTTTCCTCATCCAGAGAGTTTTCATAGAAGGAGGGGATATGAAACTCTCTGAGATTAAAACATCAGAACCGGATGAAAATGTCGGCTGTAACGTGCCAGCTCGATGTTCCCCAATAAATGTGCATATATTTCTATATTCCTTGTTAATAGGATGCCCCTGTGGGTCCCTGAAAAGTCTCCAACTGCTGCAACATTGGAAACTGACCAATCTGACTCCATGTAAAAGAATATAATTTGAAATTCTTCTCCTTACATAAAAACCCCTCAGTGACCAAGCTCAGCATCTCAAAGACCTCATAGTGCTATATTATCCTGTTAAAGCACTTTGCTCTCAGAGTGCATGCTTACAGGTGGTTCCAGGAAGTGCCAAACGTAATAAGGGAGGCAGAATTCTCTCTGGTGAAACCAGTTTCCAATCTGTGTTCAGAAGGTAGATACTCGAGGTAGTTTAAGACTTAAAACTTTAGGCCTATCCTGAATCATCCCTTAGCTATGCTGCTATAGAGGTTCAGGCACCTACCATGGTGCACTGAGCACCTTTCCTCTGCTCTGCTTTGCATTTATGTCTCACTGCTGCACTACTCACTCATAGTTTGTGCTTTCAGCTCTCTGTTTTCTCTCTAATTGTGCCTGATATTTTCTATCCTGATATTTGCTCTGCTGTTTTTACTACATTTAGCAAGCCAGTTTAAATTGTTTTTTGTTTAGTTGATTTACACATATTATGCTTTGTTATAAATTATGTTGTTCCTTAATTTTTTTTTCAGGTGCCTCTATCTCAATTGCAGAAGCTCAGATGCTGGCCTCAACCACCTGATCAGTGTTTGGTCTTTGCATTGCTTGCTGTCTCTTTGTTGTGTCTTAGTGTTCAGACCAGCTGAGGCAGATGTTCTGGTATCTTCATTGTTGCTGAGCGTGTGATCAGTGGGGACCACTGTGTGTCATTATATAATATTTTAGGGTCTTAAATGATTTGGTCTGAAGATGACTAAAGTCATCTGCACATGCATACGTGAATTGAATTTAATGCAGAAAAGAAGAAATATTTCGATGTGGGTTTTTGGGGGCAGATTCTACAAAGTCTGCTTTGTTATTATTACACTGATGATAAACCGAGTCGGGAGATGAATTTTAATAAAAATAAAACCTTAAAATAAAACTGCATGACTTGTGCCAAATGGCATAATTGGAGTTAAGTTCAATGTCAAACCTACTGCAACAGTGTAAATGTGTCAGTTACATCCTTAGAGATTGAGTAAGTCTAGAGATGCCTTAACTTTAAAAGGTTACATAGTTCACTCCAGCTTTCCCTGTAACTCTTTCACCTTTCCCATCAAGCATGCTTTTTCTCAGTCAGTGTGACTTCTGACATTTTGCTTCATCGGAGCATTACTCACTCAACAGAACCAGCTCTGCCCCACCCTCCTCAGCTTCCTCCCTCCTTCTTCCCCTCTTTTGGGGTTTATAACCCAGCAGCCTCAATAGTTGGCTCACTCCAAGGTGCTCTACGTATAGTGAAGGGGGTGAACAAGAAAAGACGGAGCAGCTGGAGTGTGTAGTTGCAAGAAAACTGGCTGATCAGCGTGTCTTGCGTTTTCAGATATATGCACTGCAACCCAACAAATTTTAAGAAAAAACATGCGTAAGAACTCCATCATGCATTTGTTGTGGATCTGGCTGGTGCTGTGTGTGGGTTCATCTCTGTGTGGAAATGAGGTTGTGTATGAAGTGAACTATGAAGACAGCTATGACAACGAGATCTCCCAGGACCAGCAGGAGGGTGAGTTTGGTTTATCTTTTCATCTCTTCTTTTCCCTGTTTGCTTGAACCGATTGATATTGTGATGAATTTGTCTCCAGTTATCACACTTTATTAAACCAAGCCAATTTTTTTTTTTATATTTTTAATTTAATTTTAAAAGCTGTATCAATACAAATTGATTTACTAATTTCTAAAGGTAAGCAGGTGAGTTTTGCAAAGTTGTTCCACAGTATTTCTTGGTCCAGTTTATGATAATGCATTACACATTTACATTGTAATATACATTTTTACATTTGGCTCTCCTGATTTTATCAGTAATTGGCTACACGAAATTGCCCATAGGTATGAATGTGAGTGTGTGTGGTTGTCTGTCTCTCTGTGTTAGCCCTGCGACAGGCTGGCGTCCTGTACAGGGTGTACCCTGCCTTGCGCCCTATGTCTGCTGGGATAGGCTCCAGCCTCCCCGCGACCCTAAACAGGATAAGCGGCAGCAAATGGATGGATGGATGGATTTTATCAGACTTTCTGATAAAGCAGACTTACCAATAACTTGAACACAGAGCACAAGCAAAAACAACCTCCGAGGCTGGTAGCCTCAAGTGTCTACAGGAGTTGAACATTTCACTGTTTAAGCCCCCTCTGCTGTACTCTGTGCATGACTGGCAACTCCCTTCTTTACACCTTTTCTTCAAGCTTCAAACCTCAAAGACTATATTGCTGTACCCCCGAATTAATGAGGTCCCCTGATGTCATTTTGGGATTGTAGCACATGTATTTTTTTCAGTGGCCCTTGCTTCTATGTGTTGAATAACTTTCCCAAGTGATTTTCATAGTTCACAGTATTCCCATAGTTTGGCAGCATACATCCAACACTAATTATTGCTTTACGTTTAGCAGAAGATCAGTTTTAACACCTTCTTGCCTTCTTTCACTGTACCTATTTCACTTTATTTATGTCTTCTATTGATTATAAAGTCCAGCCAAATTATAACAATAAAATAAATTTCATTTTCGGGTTATGTATGGCCTATATTAACGCTATATAACCTTTGAGTTGCCTATGGGAATGTTTTATTGATGCAGCCTTGTGGTTGTCTGCAGGGGAATCTCCAACCACACCATGCCGTGCAGATTTATCCCGCTGGGATAAACTTTTTATTGCTCTGGAGGACTCCCACATGAGGCAAAACATGCTGCTGGAATCTGTGGAGCAGTGCTGCGGCGGAATGGTGTCTCTTAAGAGCCAGGTGGAGAAGCTGACAAAGGGGACGTGTCAGCAGTGTGCACCCACCTTGGAGTCGGCATGCAGGGTACACACAGAGCAGGCAAGTCTTAGGCTGCAAAAGGAATTGGTGGATCTCAGAGATGAGGAGGAAGAGAGGGAAAGAAGATTAAACACAACCTTACAGACGCTCCTGCGTAGTAAACACGAGGATGATGCTTGGCTGAAGAGGCTTGAAGAAATCATCTCATCTGGACCCGCTGACAGCAGGATGAGACATCAACCAACACCAAGACCTGGAGGTTTGGGAATGAAGCTCTTCACATCCGGCCTGAAGGAGCAGGAAGTGACCTCGCCAGTGGACGAGGCCTCAGTGGAAAGTGTTCTGGTTGCCATAGCAACAGAGCTGCAGGGGATTCATAGGCAGCTGAACAAAGTGATAGAGCAGGTAGGCACATTGGGAAAGGGCAGAGGAGACACATGAATTGCCCAAAGGAAAAGATAAATGATAAAGAACTGACTGGAAAACTCTAGTTTGCAGATGATGATTTTGCACATATTGTTTGTGTTTCTAATGCTCTGCCTTTTTATCAAGCCTCTTTTACATGCGAGCTAGTTTGTGTCTGGTGTCAACGAGCTTAAATGTACCATAAATGTGGTGGGTTTGCTGTAATGAATAAAAATTAACTAAACAACCGAGCCAGCCTCATGGAAAGGTTTCCTCCCTCCTCCCACACAATGTCACTTAATTTTAAACTGTGTATTTATGTTCATGCGCATGCCCACGCTTTCATTTGTTTAGATCAGCACATGCGCCAAGTACAAGTTAGCACCACTGCCTTGGTGTTTGTGTAGTTGCGGTGAGGTCTGCAAACACCCGCAGCAACAAGGTGTGTCAGTGGTTTGGGATTTGTATTTAATTCATAGCAGGTCTCTCCCACTCATTAACTGCTTTAAAAGTGTCTGAATGCAAAGAGGCCACGACTTACGATGCTCAGTGATTTGTGAAACTCTGCCAGAAGTATTACGCTGCCAACCGGTGCCTCCTTCAGCCTCATGCACACATGGAACATGCATGCGTACTCATTATTAAAAACCACAAAGACCGGCTGTTTATGTTTCTAGAGAGACTTTCTGTGTATTTTACAGTTTCTGTGTGTCTGTTTTTGGTCCCAGATCACAATTTTATTATTATTATTTTTAATGTACTTATACTTCTGTTTGGGGGTGTTTTATTAGAATGAAAGAGGAAATTAGGCAAATAAAATAAGAACGATGGGAGGATATTTCAAATATGGCAACATAAGCACAACATAAAGTAAAGGTACATCAGTTTAAATTAAAATCATAGTATACATTCAGCATCAGCTAAATTTATATGAAATTTCTAGTCAGTATGGATCAAAAGGACTCATCAGTGATAACAGCAGCATTTGAATTTGTAGGCGATAATTTAGGAGCTAATTTTTCAAAAGATTGAAATCCAACATCCGACAATACATCATTAGTACAGTAAAACTAAACTGTCTCACAATGCTCTTAACTAGGCATAAGCTTTGTATATAAAACCACAGTCTGCAGAGTAACAAGTAATTAAAGCTAATAAATGTAGTAGAATATGAAGTGCTTTGTTTTCCTCTGGTATCTACAAGTGCAGAATTAAAAGACAGAACAACATGAAGGTAAAATACTGTCCTTCACACAGTGCTTCCTTACACCAAAGCACCGGGCAAACTGAAGCAACAAAGAGCATTTTAATGAGGCCAACACACTGACATCACAGAAACATTTTCACTAGTGAAACGCTCGCAGCCACAGTATAAATGTCTTCTGGTGCCGACTCCTTCGCTCGGGCGTTTGTGTGCATGCAAGTTTGTTTTTTAATCTACGGCCATCTGTAGATTAAAAAAAAATAATAATAACTTTTTTCTTTTCTTTGATGTCACAACTAACAAGATGCTGAGGAGTGAAGAAGTTGTATCTCCTGTCCAGACTTTACACCTGTTTCGCAACAGTACCTGGCATGTGCGCAAAGACACGCTCATCTGCTGTGTGTGGAGGCACCTGTTTTCATTAGAAGTCTCCATCTGTGCGGCGTGTGACGGGGGTTTGGTGAATGGGAGTTTTGTCAAGTTAAAACGACACAAAAAGAGGAAAGCAGGAGCTTAATGGCGAGGAAAATAGAGGAGGAACGACCCAGAAAAGTAGTGACAGTGTAGATCTGTGTCATGCAGATCGCTATTAGACGTAATAGCTGGTACCCAACACATGAAACAGTGTTTTTATCAGCCAGCTGGCCAGACACGGCACAATAACCAACCACCATCAGCCCTGTTTTCTACCCTGACTTCCTCTCATTCTGCTGCCTCCCTTTCATCTCTGCTTTGTCATCTGCCATCACCCCTCCACCTCCCACCCACCTACTCCTTATCTGTATGCCAATCCCATCATCTTGTCTCCCTTTTTCCCTATTTGTCTTCCTCTGATTGTGTGTCTTGCCCCTCTCCCATGCCTCCAATCTTCTGTTTTTTTTTCTGAGTCTCACTGGCAGCCAAGAGCCAAATAGATGGCAGCAGTCTTTGGCCGAACCTCAGTTGGCAGCAAAAAGTCACTGACATCACATTGATTGTTAAATGTACCCAGTGTACACACACACAAACAGACACAGACGTGGGAAAGGGGGTGGTAGTGAGTACAAGTGGCTACAGGAATGTGCTGCATTCATCAGAGATTTTAATATCACATCACTTGGTCACTGTAACAGACAACACCATGTTGGCACTTTTCCAAAAGCAAAAAGGACAATACAAAATAAAGCTTCAATAAACACTTAGAAGTCTCTTATGTACACTGGAACAATCTCTTGAGGGAGTGAGTGAAAGGTAAGTGTGAGAGTGTTGCAAGGTGAGAGGAGGTGTCTATTTGATGGGTGAGTCCAGAATCTCCTCATACTCCTCCCTCTGCCGACGGCCACCACCTCGAGAGGGGAGCAGCTTCATTGCCACCAGCCAACCGACACTCAGCACGACCATCACGCTCCCCACGACTTCGGGAGCAGTGGGAGCCAATGGCAGCACAGCAAGATGCAGAAGCATGGCGATGGGTATCTCCAAGCTCTGAGAGGCAGAGACCAGAGCAGGGTGGAGTCGGGTAAGGGCGTGCGTCATTCCCAGGAAGGCTATGACTGAGCAGGCTGCGAGGCCCAAGACCAGCCCCCAGGCGTCAGCACTCATTGGCCAGGACCAGCCCTCCTGTAGCAGGGCCAAAGACGCCGGAGCAAGCAGGCAGCCTGTCCAGCTTACTGTGAATAAAGCAGTCCCAACTCCCACCCTCTCTTTCAGGGAACGATACCCGACCAACGCCAGGGCCATCCACAGACCTGCAAGTGCTGAAAGAGACCATCCAAATGCACCCCTCCAGAACACAGCCGGATCAGTTGGTGAATCTGAATTGGATTCATCTACTGCAGGCAGTAGCACAAGCCCCAAACCGCACAGCCCTGCTGCTATGGTGATCCCATCAGCCAATCCCAGCCTCTCTTCCAAGAGCAGGAAGGCAAGGGTTGCTGATAGCGCTGTGGTCGCCAGGCGCCAGGTTGTTGTAGCATTTCCAGGAGAGACGAAGGTTAAGGAAGAGTAGGCGCAACAAAGGGAGAGAGAGTAG
Organism: Cichlasoma orientale; assembly: GCA_034780415.1. NCBI lineage: Eukaryota > Metazoa > Chordata > Actinopteri > Cichliformes > Cichlidae > Cichlasoma > Cichlasoma orientale. The sequence goes on along the minus strand of JAVDPK010001428.1, from coordinate 135,997 downwards.
GCGATGCCGTAACAGAGCAGACGTAGTCGATAGCCCTGTGGCCCAAAAGGGTTCTCCCCCCTGTGCAGTGGTACAGCCACAGACAGGAGCTGTACAATTGACCGAACCAAGAGTAGAAACAGGGGGCCGAGGCTGAAGCGTTCGGAGGCCATTCGGGTCAGAACAATCAAGCTGCCATGTGCCAGCGCCGCACCGAGCAGGCCCACCCAGGTGAGTCGAGATGCAGACACAGAAGCCTCACCGAAACTGGCTAGCTGTTCCCCGACGCCTTTCCCAGACCCCTTTGCTGCTTTGGCACCACCCTCACTCCCTTCTCCTCCCCCTATGGTTTGAAGTTTGTGGGCTGTATCTTTGTCTTTGTGTCTGGAGCTAAAAAGACTCAGGGGCCACTTCCTGCTCTCTGTCAGCTGCTTCCTGTCTGAGGTCTCCTCCACGAATGAGCCAAAGTCCTCAAAAGATGGAGCATCATCGTATCCATCATCCCCAGGCTGGGGGAAGTGCGTGTGTACTCCAGGCTGGGGGGCATAAGGTGTGTGCGTGGCGTATTTGGCTGTGACGGTGTGAGGGTGGATCTTTACTCTCTTCTTAGAGCCACCCAAGAGGTGAGTGGATTCCATTTTGAAACTTTAGAGAAGACAGACACCTGAAAGAAAAACAAGACATTTTAGCTCAACACATAATATATAATTTACACACACACACACACACAAATCCTCTCTCTCATCTTTCCCCCTCACACCATCCCACTGTGGAATTCTGCTTGATAT
>JAVDPK010001428.1:98918-129083 GCA_034780415.1 Cichlasoma orientale | reverse complement strand
TCTTTCTTTCTTTCTTTCTTTCTTTCTTTCTTTCTTTCTTTCTTTCTTTCTTTCTTTCTTTCTTTCTTTCTTTCACCCTCCCTTTCTTCTCTCCTCTCTATGCATCTGGTTTAGGCTGTTTCACTGAGGATGAGGAGGACTATCTAGTGTTTCCATGGTTACAGTGAACGAGAGTGGATCGGACGCAGGTATTTGGGGCACAGTTTGAATCCAAACGACTGCAGGTTTTGGGAACAGGTTCATCATATTCAGAGTTAAAGATGCGGCCTACAAGGAGGAGTTGGTGCCTTGCTGTGATAAGAATATGCTAAGAGAAGCAGAAATTAGCTGACAGCAGGGAGAGCGTGGTGGGTGGTTGGATGGCGGGTAGCTGGTAGCTGGGGACGGTGGGAGCAGTGAAGCGCAGAGAAAAAGGTGGGGATGATGGGAGGTCGGAGAGTACAGGAGAGGCAGATATTTTTTTAAGAATTGATGCACATGTGAGAGGCAGAGTTAAGAAGCTCTCTGCACTGCCTGTCTCTCTTGCTCCATCTCTGGTCAAGAAGAAATTAATTATAGAGTATGGGGAAGAAGTGGCAGCTGAGAGGGGAAGTTGACTGACACTTGGATTTGCATTTGATGTCCATCTGATGCTTTCTTACATGTATTTTTTTGTGAGATTCAAATTTTCTCAATCTCCCTTTTGAACACATATTCTCTCCCTCTGCTTCTTTCTTAAGCTTGGTCTCTCTCTCTCTCTCTCTCTCTCTCTCTCACAGACACACATTAGCACATTATGCTACTTGTCTGCCAGTTTCACACGTTGATTCTCAGTCAGTTATTCCCCTTGGTTATTCCACACACATTTAATTTCCACTTTGTAACAGTTTAATCCTCAACTTGCAGCCGCAATAAACAAACAAAAAACAATTTAGCATTAAACATTGTTCTTCTGTCTCAGTAGATTATGGCTCTGTTTTAGCCTTGGCTGTTAATCAGGATGTCATTATTCAAAACTAGATTTCTTAGATGTTTGAATGCCTGCCCCCAACCCCCCGAGCTAATAAATGAACCACATCAGCAAATGGGAAACATTCATCACCAGACCCCACATGTGGAGAGGAGAAATTAGATAATTAATAAGAAAAATGGGGGGAAAGCTCCAACTGAGATTCAGATGGGAGTAAGTTGCAGGAAACTGGGAGCCTGGACTGTTGGTATATGACACACAGGCTGCAGCAAAAAAAAAAAACCAAACCTTGGCTGTTTCCACTACCATCTGTGTGTGCATTCCAGTGAGGGAGGTGCATGTGACGGACGATGACGGCTTGATTCACAAGTGCTGTTGTGATAGACTCCAATGTTTGGTTTTTTTTTTTACACAGCAAATATAGCACTCTGCCTCTCATACATTTTATATCACCAGAGTGGCGGTAAAAAAGAAAAGAAGGGAGGGTGGGGATGACATGAGCGTGATGAGATAAGGGGCAAGGGATGAGTGGTATTTGGAGAGTCTGGAAATGGTTGCCAGAGAGGCAGAGAGTTAAATAAAACAGCCTCAAGAGTGAGAACGCTACAAGCAAGGTCAGAGGAAATTAAAAATAGGCCAGGCGTACCGGCAAAGAACAGGCATGTAAAGCTTTTCTGTTAGTCAACAGCCCCAGAGATGAGATGAAACACAGCAAAGAATAAAAAAAAAAAACGCTTTTATTGCATAACTCTCAATACGTCAAATGTGTCTGAGCCTAAAAAAGATCCACTCTTGAAGCTCTCGGATCTATGTTTCCCCACAGATAGAGATGCTTGTCACTGCTATTGAGTACTGAAGTCATAACCTGAGATTACCTTGGCAATCTAAAAAAGGTTTTCGCTACTGATGCTGGGCCAGACAGCCTCTGTTTCCATGGTTACAGCCCCAGAAAAAGTTTTTAGATTATGACGGATGCTGTTATTGAGTGTGTTGCACGTGTGCATCCGTGTTGTGTGCGCGTATAGATACCAGTTTCTCATCAAATCCCAAACTTGGGGAAACAGGGGCACTTACGAGGATCAGACGTAGACGTCTGCTGGTTATGTAACACAACACTGCACCATGCATACAAAGGCGTTTTCTCAATGACACACTTTCAGGAGCTTAAATATGGCATAGATTTGAACTGGATTAACCCCGGCAAGCGTCTGCAGAATATGTTGATATTTCTAATGTTGTGGATTTGCCCCCAGAGGAGGAATAAAAAGCTTTAAAAGCCAGAGCAAAGCACTGCAATATATTGCAACACCTTGCTCACATGGATTTTGCGTGAATTTGCCTGGGGGAAAAAAAAAAAGAAAGGAAGAAAAAATACAATACAAGAAGCTAATCAGCCAGACAATATCTCAATTGTGGTGTTATGGTTTTGTTTGTGTGCTTGGGGCTTGACTTAGGAGAAAAAGCAGCAAAAAAAAAAAAAAAAAAAACGGTAAGCGAGTAAATATGTGAAATGTACATATTTTAAATGTGGAACATTTTCAATCATCAGTTCATATATTCATCCACATTACGACAGTGCAGTGAGTCAAAATAAGCATGTCAGAAGGCAATGATGGCCCTGAGCCCTCCTAAATTTGAACACACATCAACTGAAAATCATATGTAGACGATATGTTCTCAGAGTGCATGTTTTTAAGTACGATACAGAGCATTATGTCAGTGTCATCGATACATTATTATGTGATGCAATCAAATAGATTGTTCAAGGTCAAAAAACGATTTCTACGTGTGTTCAAAAATAAATGTGTACAAATGATTTTTGCAGAAAACAGATTATATAAATACAGACACCTTTTGCCTCCTCTTAGATTACAAACACGTCTCTTTCAGATACTGATATAATAATAATAATTTTTTTATGTTGTTGGTTTTTTTTTATCTGGTTACTGTTCATTGCTACTTTCTTCCTTCCTTTCTCTCTTGAGTGTTGTTTTCATGGAAATCCACCGAGACTCTTAAGTCATCAAAAACATGAATTATTATACTGGTTAGGATCCCAAAAGCAACCTGAGGAAATTTGAATGGTGACAGTTCCTGAAGTGGCCTATAGCAAGGCACTGAGCCATGTAGTTCCAGGCAACTCTCATGTAGGAATATGTCTTAAGTGCATGTGTGAATACTGAATAATCTGCATCTTTGTAAGCACAGTTATACACAATAATAGTGAATTTGTATTGTACTCGTGATTAGTGTTTAATGAATGGTTAAGGTTATTAAATATGTATATTTTCTTGCATTTTGTTTCTCAAAATATGTGCACAGAATTCCAAATCTATATCGTTGAGGATTAGCTTTATTATTGCGTTGGCCTTTATCTTTGCACACACTGCACTCATGAAATTCCTTAACATTAAAGAATAATAACAGTAATTATTGTGGTATATTTGTGTGGGTGTGCTTATGTTCTTTATCTGTCTCCAGGGGGGCTGTTTTAAGTTGCAGACCACTGGAGCTGGAAATGTTTGGGAAAAAAATAAGATCTTTTAGCTTCTTCCTCACTTTTTACACCTCCTCAGCTGTTAGAATTAGCTTTAGCTTTTTTCCATCCATCCATCCATTAGACAAGAGGTAGCATACACCTTAGACAGGTCACCAGTCTATCACAGGGCTAACAACATCTTTATAAAGGCTGCAGTTTGCTTATCCTGATGCAGCTGAGTGTTCAAAAGTATTCCATCATGACCATATTCTGATCCACTTGCAGGTTTTCAGATCTTGTTCCAGCATACATAATTCATTCATTCCTATCATAAAAGGTCCTGTAAAAAAACAATTATTGGCAGGTCTGTAGTAAATCATAAAGCCAATGATGAAAACAGGCGTAAATCACAAAAAATCAATACGTGAATAAGCAAGGCTGAAAAAAGAGATATGAGAGGTCGCTACAATTATCTGACCTGGAAGCAGTTAAGTGAAAAATTAAATTCACGTGCTTATGATAAGTAGGAATAGTATTAGAAACTGATACTTTTAATCATTTTTATTTGAGTCAGCATGTAATTGATTCAAGCTATTTTTAAGATAAATACACAAAAAGAAAACGTACTAAATCTGCACGTTGATGTATGCAAATTCAACACATTTAAATCTCATAGCATGAAAAAGTATAAATGCATTAAAACACAAGTAGGCCTCTGTTGCACAAAATCTAAAGTGCTCTCTTCTTTTAGTCTGTTTGCTGAGTTTGCATTACCTGCTGGGCAGGTTAACACTTTAGGCCAATGATGATGAGAAGCTTCTTAAAAAAAAATTATTGAAGCATTTCTGAAAAGAAGCCACCCTTCCCAATGAACCCCAAGTGTTGTTCAGGTCTGTTAGGAAGACTGTGGCCTGTTGAGATGGTTAAGGTTGGGGAATATATTACATCAGTGAATGTCCTCACAAAATCAGTCACACAAAAGTGTGTATGTGTGTGTGTGTGTGTGTGTGTGCATGTGTGTATTTGCGTGTCAAATAGCCCTGAGGGGAGGATCTTGCTGCAGCTTTTATGGACAAGATGTGGCGTTGCTATGGCAAACAGTGCATCCGTCAGATGAATAACCAGTTGGTACGTTTGTGTGTTTGTGTACGCTTGCGTCTATCTGTGCATTTGCAGACGCCTCCCTGCCTTATCTATGGCAAAGATGTAATAAAGGTTAAGCACTCACTCTCTAACCTTCACACACGTACACTGCCTAATGCTGGTGTTTGATATCCACTTAATGACACTGATGTGGGACTAATATAATTAACTGAAGTCATTTCTTTTTCTGTCTGTGTGTTTCTACCACCCTCCCTTTCTAGCAATATCACGCCACGTTGAGATGGAGTGAGTAATGTGAGTACATCCAGGCTCTGAAATTGGGTTTATGCACATCCAATTTCAGCCCAAGGACCTGCTGTAGGAGCTCGGCCATGTGCACATGCTCACTTTTTTTCTTTTTTTTGTTCACTTTCCCTCTGGGGTGGGAGGTAGAATTTTTTTTTTTTTTTTTTTTTAAATGCAGGCCAAAGGTCAAAATGCAGGAGTGTGGCCTGAAAACAGTGTGTCTTGTCACACCTTGTCAACTTCAGGAACTTAGAAGTAACCCTCATCTCAACACAGAATATCCCTTATACAGTAAGTTTATCAGAGCTGTATTGATTGATTGATTTGCAATCATTTAATTTTTTCTTTGTTACATGGGATAATAAATTAAATCTCTTTGGGGTTTGGACTGCTGATCAGACAGAACAAAGCACACAAAGATGTTACTCTTTGTATGCTTCACTTGCAGTTAGGTGTACTTACTAACACATATTTATAAATATTTTAATTATAAGAAAGGAATTACTTAAGGATTTTGTGATGTCACCTATGTAGACACAGAATTGAGTAATGTAAAGCTGTAATATTCCAGAGAACAAGTAAGTGCTTGCACTTCTTGGCCCTGGGGATTTTAAATTGCTTCTGATATGCAATTTTCACCAGACAAGCCTTTCAAAATAATAACTCAACTGGGAGAGAAGCGGGGAGTCGCGCTGCTTCTGTGCGCGTCCCCGTCAGCGTTGTGTTGGCGGGGTCTCGGGTCCCTCCCTTCTCCCGCTCGCCCCCGGAGGCTCGTGTCCGCCGCGACCCGGTGTGTCCGCCAGGGGGCAGCTGTGTCTCGGTCTGAGGCTGCGCCGCTCCCGCTGCATCACAGAGAGGAAAATACCACCAGATGGCGGTTTAGGATTGCTGCTCTTCTCTCAAGGCGCGGTTCCGCTCGCACGGCCAACTTTCAATATTAAAATACGCACGATATTAAAACGAAAATCGATTTATTAGTTCGGAAGGTGATAATCGATTTGGCGATGGTCGTTAAAGGTGAGTGTCTTGTGTTTTTGTCGTGTTTTGAGCGGTGGGAAGTGAGACGGAACACAGATTAAAGATGGTGGACACAGACAGGGAACACTGGTTGGTTGGGGGATGGGCGCTAGCGGCTAACGGAGGTGAATGTGCTTTCTCTCTCTTCCTCACTTACATTGTAGCCTAGCGGAGCCATTAGCTTGCGAGCTAGCCCCAAAAAATTTCGGCAAGACAACTTGCAAGAAGGGCAAGTGGCTGCCGCAGCACCGGCCTGCTTTGCCACCGATTTCCACCCGGCGAAGGAGTTTGGCTTGTCAACAAATAAAGAGCCATGCGGTGTGACGTGTTTTCTTGGTCTTTGCAAGGCAGGATTCAGAGCATCACCTTCTCTCATTTGCACAGCCGTATTATGATTGTACAGTATTGCCCTCCTGCCGTGCGGTGCTTTCTTTGCTCGGGTTTGTCACAGCTCAAACGCTACTTGCCACGTTGTTGTTGACATTGTTGTTATCAACCAATTGGCAGTTTTGCCTTTTGCATACGCAGGGATACACAACGTGAGATATCCCAGTTTTTACTCCCCCCCTCCTGTGTCAACATCAGCATGCCTTCAAGTTCTTGGGAGTAGTGGTGACTTTCCAAGCATTAAAATAAACATGTTGCTTTATTACTCAATGACAGCATGTGAATGCTTTTCAGTAGAAAACTACAGGACGGGCTCTTGCATGTTTAACATGATTATTATGGCGCTTCTTCTCCCCCTTCCCGCCCCCTTCTGTGCGGGAAGCAGGCAACATTGAGCGGGGAAACATGAGTCACATAAGGGGGGGATGGGCTCCACCAGCCACCCCTACAGGTTTAAATGTGTTTCGGTCCTAGCTCCCCTCCCATACTGACCCTTGTGCAGCTCACCCAGTGTAGTGTAGTTAGGAGATCGGTTATAGTGGGTCAGAGTGCCTGCTGGCAGTTTGCATGAATCTCAGATTGTTGCATAACTGCTTTGTTTACAGTCAGCCATGTGATTTCTCATGCGGGCTGTCTTGGTTTGCTATCTGCAGCCCGCTTTCCTTCCATTATCACTTAGTGTTTTTACTCCACACTGCAGAAATTTATACTACAGAACAAATAAATCATGATGAACTTTTAGGCCTTTGACTCTTTTCTCTAAATAAATGGATGCTAAAAATATAATGTATATTTAGGGTCAGTGTGTCATCTGCAGATTTTAGGCCAGTTTATTTTCATTTTCTTAGCAAAACTGCATAATATTGGGATATCTGTATATGTGTATATAAAATTGTCTTGCATATTGTACTGTATAGTTAAAAGCTGATCATGATATTACAAAATCTTGTTGAACGTTTGTTGAGGAATAGTCCAACAAGTGAATCCATGGCAGATTGAGTACATCATAACATTAATACAAAAATATTTCTGTAAGTGCTTCTTCAATTGATTTGAATTATTGTTGAAAATGATCTACTATGTCCAGAGACAGGAAAAGGATGGATACTGAAGTATAAGTGGAGATTCACAAAAGTCTTGCAGATATCACCTTACTGAGACTAACCCATCACTTAGTAGAAACTAGATTTTTTTGTTTGTTCTTTCTCATTTTCTTGCTGCAGCTGATTCCTTCTTGCAAGTGCAATAAGGAAACTATTGCTTCCATAAAATGTATTTAAGTGATTTACACAAAGAGGTCTGTCATAATCCAAAATGTATTCGTCATGCCATCCCTTTAAAATTCCGTGTGAAAATGCAGCCGATTGTTGCATTTGCGTTGAAGTTGCAGTCATATGCATCTGCCTGGTCTGGAAATCTGTCCCTCCTAATGTGAATGCAGCTGTCTTTGATCATTTCCATGAAATGATCAAGTGCCATGTCCTTGCGTATTTCCCCTTTATTACATTATTAGGATACAGTTTTGTGATTATGTACATGGTAAGTGATATCTGTGCATGTAAGTATATCCTTTTGGGTGCAGATTTGGTTTGCACAGTTTTTTCCGTGTGTGTTGCCTTACTTCACTGAAGGCTAAGCATTTTCCTGTAATTTCTGGATATTTGCTAAACCAAAATGTATTTTATAATAGAATAAATGAAACCACACTTTAAAAAAAACATGGCTACACAAATTGTTATTACAGTCCTAGTGATTTTCCTTTGGAAGGAGGCCAAAACCTGTCTGGAAAAATTAAACACACACACATAACCACACACTGTCACGCTTCCATGTAAGGCGTCACAGACAAAACACATTTTAGTGGTATTTGCACTACTTGTTTACTTTTCCAGCAAAAGAACCCATATACACTGCTGCTTGTTCCTGTAGTAGCTTAATGTACTAGTATGAAAACAGTAGAAAAACTCAACTTATTTAGCTCACACATTATTGGTTAACTTGTATCCATAAAGTGAATACTAAAAATAAATATCCTTGCCTTTTCGCTTAGATTGCAATTTAAAGCTGACACTGGTTGACATTTCTTGAGCATGTCAATGTTTAAGACAGCAACAGAAGATTAAGGGAAATGAATAATCCTTCCTCTATCCCTTCAATCTCTTGGCTCTTCACCCTAGCTAGAAAGCCTAAAAAAGGACTTGGATATTAGTATTATTCACACATAATGCTGTTTGTAGTCATTTTAAAGGATGGCAAATTTATTTTTACATGGATCTTGACAGTGGGATACTGTATACTGTTATTTCAACTTTAAATATATCAGAGTTTTGTGTGAGACCTTGAGTCAAATTGTAAAGAGCAGACCGTGATTTGTATTATGAATGCTTGATAGTGATTTAGCAAGAGCCTTTCACCACTCAGCCACAGTGTGCTTTTTGTTAGAGCCATATGCCTACAATGTTACAGCTCAGGGGATTACTTAATGGGTTTGACATTTGTCAGAGCTTATTAAATGGTAAACTTGATTTAAGATGTTGGGGGAAAGGCACTATGATTTTGTTGTCCAGCTTTTGGTGGTTTTCAAGAGTCAGAGAAGAAGAAAAACAAATATTACTGCCATATGTACCCACTCAGAGATTAGCCATGTAACACATCAGTAGTGAAACCTTCGATAAAATTTTAAAAAAGAACAGGTTACTTATCATTTCACCTTCATAACTATGTTTTGCTCAAGCTAGTAAAAGATGACCTTTAAAGGTATAGTATTTGGTCCAAAGTTCTGAATGAATTTACCATATCAGCAATCACAGAAGTCTTCTATATTTTATTAGTGTGGTGATAGTAGTTGACGTTTATTTTTGTGTTAGAATTACACCACTGTGCGCACATTACACCTTATTTTGTAAGTTAAATTATGGTGCTCCAATAGTGTAGTTATGCACTAAAAGCCCTGCAGCTTGCTCTTGTCAATATGAAATAAAACCTGTGGAAAGCGTTTCGTAATAGTTTTGTCACTGCTAGCTCATTCAAGGCACTCCTTGTGTGGTTTCCTGGATTGTAATTAACTATATTGCTGTTGTCAGACCTGTTGACTGTCAAAGAGAATGATGTTCTTGTAAAGCCAGAATTTGTAGGATCATGGCAATAAGGTTGCAGTTAACACGAGGCGATGTGGACCTAAAATGTTAAACAGTATATAATTTTAATTCGTTTTTAGCTGGTTGGCAATGCACAATACATATCTAAAAAATGTGCTAAATGTTCATTTGTAAGTAAAAGTCATGAGATAAGTGCAGAAACAAACTTTTCTGCCAGTTTGAAAATGTAATCTTTTATCTCGCAGAAGTGCTGTCACCTTTTCATGGAAAGTAGTCTAATCCTGCTCACCTTAGATCATGCACTACATTGCATGGCTTCAAGCATCCATGATGTCATTTGTGTCAGTCCTCCATAACCTAACAGTTTAAAAAGAGTTCAGCTCATCACAATTTTTGAACATTTGGTTAGTGCTAAACTGATGTGAAACATATGCACTACTAAAGTCAACGTAAAGTTAACGTTCTTTGCCCTGAATTTGTTCACATCCACAGTTTGTTCATGTGTATTTCAGCTGCTGTGCATTCAAGCGAATGCACTGCTGCAACTTACTGAACAGAAAACAAACAGGATTACCTGTATTGGAAAAGCAAAACCTCATGCTTGCAGAGCAGTACTGGTGACTCTGTTGTACAAAAAGTAGCTAAGCTTGCACCTAACAATATATACTAGATAAGTTGCTAGGCTTTTTTTAAAAGTCAGTAAATGTCTCTGAAAAGTTGCAAAACTAACTACAAAGTTACTTAGTTACAGGGTGGGGTCCACTTGGATGGAAAGTACAAGGCGGTCTCAAACTCCCGGCCCACATCAAATCACAGACCGGAAGTAGGGGGTGGGGCAGGATGTGGCCCGTGGGCCGGGAGTTTGAGACCACCTGCCAGCTTTCTGTGACCGCATAGAGTTGTCCATGCAGACTGTGTGGTATTTGTATTTATGCACGAAATAAGGAACATGCATGGTTCCTTAAAATAACTATTATACAGTTTATAAGGTACTCTGCAAATACCTAATCAGGGTTCTAGCCAGAAAAAAAATTCAGCCCGGTGCGTGGGGGAGGCTAATCACGTGGTGTCAGCAGAGGATTTCAGCTTTCCGGGTTATCTCCAAAAGTTGCAGAAGTCAACGGAAAAAGTTGCTAAATTTGTCGCTTGTTGTTTTTTGGGGAAAAAAGTTCGCTATGGGGGTTTGAAAAGTTGCTAAATCTGCTGAGCTGTTTAATAGGAAGCTCGAAATTTTCATTGGTGCTCGTGGTAGATTTCAAATTGTGGTGAAATAATACTATAGTGCAGCGATCTAGCAGAAAACAAATCAGTCTGGTATCAGCGACGGGGCGTACTGCACAACCTATTGCTAATTGCAATGATAGCCAAGAGTTCCAATAGAAAAACCAGTGAAATTCTCAGCCTGGCGCAAGACAACCTCAGCATGGCACAGCGCCAGGCAATCAACTGCGTGCACATTGTGAAAGCAATGTGCACGCGTAATCTTGCGACAGTCCTGTTCACGCTTGATTCACGTGGCTACAGAAAGCAAAATACCGACCAGCATAAAAGGGAGGGGGAAGAAATGGAAAAGGGGAGCACAAATGACTATTAAACATAAATTCCCATGATCTCAGTGCCCCCCCCCCCCAAAGCAACTTTTTTTTCCCCAAAAAGCGACAAATCTAGCAACTTTTTTCAGTGATTTCAGTGACTTTTGGAGATGGCCTGGAAAGCCAAAATCCTCCTCCGCACATTTTGTGTATTCACAGTGCTCATACCGCATCCCTTCGTACATTTCAGCATCGCTTGGACCTTGCTTTGGACAACCACCCTCCAAAATAACAAGCTAATTAGCATTAGCACCCCACACACAAGCGCACCAGGCTGAAATTTTTTTCTGGCTAGAACCCTGTACAATACAGCGCGCACACCCAGCCTGTTGGGATGTTCAAGACTGAAACATGCCTACTAGCACTTGCTAGTTAGGAGCAACAGAACAGAAATAAGAGGGAGAGGATTGTGATTAAAAATATATCAAAAATAACTGGGTAAACCAGCTTTACTTGCACAGGTTTGTTTGTTGTGTTGTAAAACTACTTACAACAATTGTACATCTTCAGGGTTATGCACTGCTTTAATGTCATGAATTGGCACTGCATTGACAACAAATTTGATTGCAGCCTCTCAATATACAGACATTAAAGCCATTACACATGTACAGGAAAAAAAAACCAATGTTTTGGAAGTGTCTTGCATAGTGTTATCATATTATATGAAATCTCAAAGAATTGAACTGCTGGATAGGAGGAAACTGTATTAACTTAGAAGTGTACATTTGGGGATGCTGATAGTGTTTTAAATAAAGATATAGATGGCCATTCGTTTTTTCATTATTCAGGGAGCTGCAGAAATATCAAAGCGCGCACACACACACACACACACGCACACACACACTACAAATGAGGAAATCTAAAAAATTAACAGTCACAGCACAGAGTGATGTACAGTGTGGTGTTTTTTTTGCATCTTTTTGAAAGTGCAGATTTTCTTTGAGAACAGTTTTTTTGTTTTTTGGCTATCCTAACTCACATTAAGCAATAATATTACACTACCATTTGATAACCACAAGATATATTAACGTACAGTATTATCTCAGGGTTTTCTATTCCCACAGATGGTGCATACAAAAGACTGCTAGGCTGAGTGTGTTTTGCTAGGCTGTTTGAAAAGGGGAATTGCATTATAAATAACATAGTAACGCAATCTTGACATAATGATGGGTCTGATGAGATGATGACATCAATTGCATTTTCTGTACCATAAGGCAGCAAAATCTGTATTCAGAATCTATTTGTTAAAAAGCTCCTCAGCTGTCAGTTTGAGCACTAATGAGAGGAGGTTTGCTTTACTCTGTGTGTATGTGTGTGTGAGAGAGAGAGAGAGTCTGTGTGTTTTGGAGGTTTGTGATCTCTCACTGGTATTACTATATGGTGGCTCAGTGGTTGCTAGGCTGAACAAGCTGATTTTACCTTCTGACATTATTTGCTGATGCAGCCAAATTATTTAACTGGCACTGACTATTAACAGTGAAGAACACAGAAAATAGCACAAAGTATTTCTTTTCTAAAGTCAAGACCTTAATTTTTCTTTTTTTAGCAGACTGCCTTCACTAAGAAAAATGTATCTGAAAGACGCTCACTGCACTTTTGGTGTTACCATACATTTCAGCATTATAAGCTCATCCCTGGTTTCTTATGCAGTCCTCCTATATATATACATAGATTTTTAACTCCATGACATGGGACTGTTATAGTTAACTTTATAGTGTCCCTACATCAAAGGTGTTTCAGCTGTGTTTTGCTGTCATCAGTCTCACATATAAGTGATGGAATGACAGGTGGCGTTTTCAGTTCACTGGCACTACCTGCCTGTGACTTGAGGTCTGTTTTTTGAGCTTCAAGTCTCTTTTTCTGATTTTTAAATACATAGTTACTATGTACTGGCTTTAGAGGGCTTCCAGAGCAGCTGCAGCTCTGCCAACAACTCTCACTGAAGAGTGGAAAATATTGTTTTCTCAAATAGATTACATTTTAATACTCTGGTGATTGAGCATCTGCACTTTTTTGTGGTTGACTCAACTACATTTGTATTTGATGACAGCAGCAACACTGTGTATTGTTGTTATGTTTTACATGTGGGACTTTGGTTGTTTTTTGTATTTCCCATTTTATTTTGAAAATTCTAATAAACTTCTGTTTCTCTGTTTTGTTCCTTCCAGACTTTTGTGATTGGTCTCCCCACCCTCATTATTTTAACCTGTATTCAATTATTTTGGAGGGGTTTCCCATTGTTTTTTTATGTTTCTGCCTTTGACTTTTAAGTGTATTTTGCATTTAAGTTCTATATTAAATACTTGCTACTTCTACTTACTTAATTGACTTGATAATAACATTTTAATTGGTAATAAAATGTGAATAACTGTTTCCCACTGTTTTGCTTTCATGCATAAAAGACTAATGTATCATAAATGTCAGCTACACGATAGCTTGCTTCCTTATTTTTCAAAATGTGAGTCAAACTGTATCGGCGATGTGTAAATCCATAGAAACATGAGACAAAAACAGCATAATGATGTGACCCCGAACTTTCCTCTTGCTGGAGGCATAGCAGGTGAAACATTATTGGGTTACTTCTATCATTTGAAAAACATCCAGCTACAAAGTGATAGTGTTTTGTCTTTTTACGGTTTAAGATTACATAAAGGAATGAAATTAGTGTTGCTGTTTGCATATCTGCAGTAATTTGAGGCAATTTAGGAGGTGTTGTTAAATGTGAAAAGTTTATAAACATTAAACAGCTAGATAGAATGTTTTTTTAAAGGCCATATTTGGCAGGAGTAGTAAAGAGGAAGTCAGTTTAAAAAACAGCTAATTTCCCGCTCTTATCACCTGGAATTACACATTGTTTAGATGGATGTTTTGGTCTGCGTCATCCGTCTTCTTCTGTTAGGGCTGATTGGATTTCTAGCTCTGCTGAAACTGACAGCAGTTCATTTTACATCAGCACTGTAAAGTTGAGCTTTGTGGACTGGAACACCTTATTAAAAACGGAGCCTCTGACAGTCAGCTCAAAGAAACGTCTGCCCACAGCACTTCTTGTCTCACTGAATGCAGGAGAGAGTTCAAGGTGGCATGAAAAGCGAGGTAACACAGTCATTCTTGAATGGTGGATGTTAGGCTTTAAACTCCTATCCACATTGGCCATTTATGATCAATTTGTCAAAAATACTAATAAATAACTAATAATATGCTATATTGTATTTGTAAACAGACATGAGGACATTTTAACCATTTATGTGAACTACCAAACCTCAAACAAGTGTATGTCTGCTGGTCTACTAACTGTCTACAACAGTTATAATGTAAAATGTGAAATGTAATGGGGAAAATGATATAGAAAACATTATAGTTCATGATGAATTTTACATTAATACATTTCTAAAGAGCAGCATATAATTGGAATATACAGTTTAATAGCATTTATTTAATGCTTGTAGCCCTTACACAATTTAGCGCTAAAGAAATTGCTTTATAAATGACTGGCTAGTAGTAATTATGCTGTAAAAATAAATAATGCATGTAAGAATCAACAAATAAATGCACTTTTAAAACATTAGCCTTTAATTTTATTTTAATATCAACAGGCTGAGCTGTGTCCATATCCTCAGGCAGCTGTTTCCAAAGCTCAGGGCATAAAAACCAAAAAAAAAAGAAAGAAAAAAAGCTGCCTCACCAAATAGTCTGCGTTTGTCAGTTCCCTAATCCCCGGGTGGAAAGAATTTTCTTTCAGAGCATTGGCCAGCAGTATAATAGTCAAGCGAAAGTCCTGGATATGCATAAACATTGATTGAGAAGTGTGAAATGTATCTGTGGTTCCTCCAAGAGTGTGGTCCATATTTCTCTGCCAATGAAAAAGAGGTTATGATACATTATTGACTCATTTTGAGGCATTTAGTTTAACCTCTACTTTCAAAGGCTTGCTTGTTGTCCAGGAGATAAGTAAATTCTTCCCCTGGCTTGGGGGGTATTTGATTTGTTATTTACGTTCAGAGCAGCCAGATCTAAATTTGGCACCAGACCAGACCTGCAAATCCTTAAGGTGTCATTTATACAGCCGAGGTTAACAGCCAGCTTCAAGCAAGAGCAAACACCACCTCCTCAGCATCGGCCGTGGAAATGTTTGTCTCAGCGGTCAGCGCTATTTGTACACAGTCTTACTTAATATTGATTCACTGGCTTGTGCCAAGTCAATTCTCGGACTGTAGAGTGGAAAATTAAGTGGTCACTATAAGACAAGAATTGCAGTAAAGTGAACTACTGGATGGAGCTTTCTCACAGGTTTGGAAGCTGAATCACAAAAACTGAACTCTGGAAAAGTATTTTAGAACTTAAAGGTTAAAAAATGATCATGAATTCACACTTAGGTACTTTTGATACTGGGAGTCTTCTTTTCCTATTGATGTCACATAAATCTTGCTGAGATCTATAAGGACATAAGATGTGACAGAATATTTACTCAAGGATGTTTTTCTGGGTTTTGTTCTCTGCTTTGTAGTGATATGTTATTGGATATCCATCTGCTCTTTCTTTCAGCCTGTGTGCTCTGGATTAGGAGCTGCCATGCCCACACTGCCTTATTTAAACACATCATTTACCTGCAAGCCTCTTTCTTATTCCTTAATGATTGCATATCGTCTTCCCAGTGTTGTCCACATACAAACCAAACAGTCCAGTTCAATATCGGACAAGCATGCCACAAACTACTTCCTAAAACTATTAAAACTTTCACTTGGATATGACTTTGTATTGCAGCCAAACTGACTAGATATAGACAGTGTTTGACTCAAACTCAATATCAGTAATCACAAAAAAAGAGAAAACAACAAATATTTTGATAATGGAAAAACTCTTGTCCTCTATTCACCTCATACAGTATATTCAAAATGGAAAACTACTGTTGTACTTTTCCAGTCAGGCTTATGCCAGCATATGTTGTTTTTACCTGTTCCAGCAAGTCACTGCAATTACATTATAAGACCAGTTGCTATTTCTTAATCACTCACTTTTTGATTGATAACTTATCCTATCTCAATGTCATTACGTTAGTATACTTCATTTATGCATTTATGCTTACTTTGAAAAATCTAATTTAAATACGAAGAATTGTCTCTTTGATTTATAAAAACAGAGATGAGCAGCAAATCTTAACATTTAAGAATCTAGACAGTATTTGCCAGTTTTGCTTGATTACCATGTGACATCTCTCAGTTATTGCAAAACACGATCCAGAGGTTCACAACCCTGAGCTCCCGTCCTGATTTACTAGCATGTGTTTTGCAGTACACTTCTTGAACAGAATTTACTGAGTGGTCTCCCTTATTTGGCTTTGTGCTCAGAGTCGAATCAGGGCTGCCAACCACTGCTAACAGCAATAGATCTTATGGGAAAAACAGTTTCCTGATGAGAAATGCAGTCTTTCCTGAAGTGAAAATGCAACTAACAAATGCTTCTTCATATATGTCAATAATGCAGTTATTATATGAATGTATTCATGAACCACTTTATCTAGTAAATACCAAAACATACCAAATCATTTGATAAAGAACAGCACCATGACATTTTCTTTCCACTTGAAATGAAATTGTATCAAAATATTTGCAGGCTGATGTTCTATATATGTAGCCTTTTCAGCTCTAACTGCATCTAAAGTTTTCTTATTCTCTGAATACGTTATCTATTTAATAATTTTCAAAAATACTGAAAAAACAGCCACTGAAAGCCAGAACATTGTTTCATTGTTTAGTTCTGCTCTTAGCAGCGATATAAATGATCTATTGTTCAAATATTGTCAGTAACGCGTGTCTGCCGTTTGACTTGTTGCTTAATGGACTTGGTGGCAGTACAGCTATAAAGTAATGATCTCTTTATTATGTGTTTTCTAAAGCACTCCACTGCTGGTGGAGAAAAGCTATTGTGCTTTTCTCAGCTGGTCTCAAAGCATTATTGAATGTAGCACTCAGTATGACTCCAGCCAGTTGCTTGGTTCTTTTTTCTTTTCTTCTTTTAAAAAAAATCGCTCCTTCTCTTTGTCTTGACATTTGTGTCAGACACCTGGCTGAGATTTACATACTCTACCTCCTTGAAGCTGTGTTTTAAATCAGCCATCTGTTTCAGTCAAAGCTCACTAGCCTCTTCTTCTGAATCACTTAGCTGCAGTCTAAATCTGGGCAGTCATTTTCTTCTCAGCTGCCTGCACATTATTGCAACATTACAGCATTTTTTTTTTCCTTTTCCTTTTCCTTTTTTTTTTTTTTTTTTTGCTTTGACACCTGCCTGCTCAGATTAGCAGGCTTTTCACTCCTGTGAAATCATCAACGTGCCACTAGATGATTAGGAAGTAATAATGGGTGTGAGAACTAATGGCCTCCATAAGTAGTGTGTGTGTGTCTGTCGCCTGTCCCTGTCCTGCTTTTCTTTCCCCCTCCATCAGAAGTGAATATGAAGTATAGACTGTAAATCTGGGCCAAGGTGAGAGAGGGAGCCCAGACAGATGAGAGAACAAATTATACTCTCTCTGCTCCCCTCCCTCTCTTCCTCTTCTCCCCCCTAAGCGCTGCTGTCATACTTTCTCTCTTTTTCCTCACCTTACCCCCTCCTCCCATTTGCCCCCCCCCCCTTTTTTTCTTCTTCTTATGATCTATTTATCCTTTATTCACAGAGGTAGTTCTCAGGAGATTGGGAAAGAAAATCTATTTTTCAGCAGAGATCTTATCAGCTGGTGCAGTTCACACAGCATCTTTCCCCTCCCCTCTTCTTTGCTAGGTTTAATCTTTGTGTGCTGCAGAAAATGAGCATACAGTAGTTTGTGGCAATAACAGATGGCTGTGCATGTGTGTGTTTGTGACTGTGTGTGTGCGCGCGCTTTCGTGTGTGTGCGGGAACACGACTGTGACTTTCTGTGTTGGATAATGTCTGGTAATCTCCCGTGTGACATAATCATAATCTGGTTAAACCAGACGGCCACAGTTGGCCTCAAGGCTGTTCCACATTATAAGGCCGTGGCTCCTTGCTCTCAGTATGTATGGAGGCTGGCAGCATGATGAAGTGCAGTTATTGTCTTGGTGTTTCAGCTCGTAGTTGTGGCCCACAGGGACCAATTTTGGTTTAAGCTTAAAAGTCTGGGGTTGTTTGGTCATCACTGCAGAGAAGTTTTAAAGTCTTGAGAGCTGCTGCTTTTGTCTTTATTGTAGCTGAGAGCAATAACAAAATCACTACTTTTTTCTTTTTATACTATGATTATATACTGGGCCTTATTCCCACACTCCTTGAGAGAACAAAGGCAAAAAAAAAAAAACAGTAGGTGAGAAACATTTTCTCACACTTCTATTCATCACTTTAAATCAAACAAATCTCAAGGTAACTGTTTTTGTTTAAAAAAAGTTTTCTAAACCCACTGTACACTACCTGTTCCGCAACACAACAGAAGTGATTACCAATCCTCTGGTGACACTGTGGAGCAATATAATCATATCAGTAAAAAAAGAATTGATTAAAATTTGAATTTGAAAAAGTTGGTTAGATTTAGCTCAAGTGCGCTCAGCTTCTGCCAACAATAACTGCTTTAGATTTTATTCCAGTAAAGGTTTAATAGTGTCTCTACATCTCTGTAATATTTTCTGTTCAACATCTACATCCTAATCTTTCAAAAGTACAGTGCTTAAGACGTTTAAAAGACCACCTGTCACAAAAACAAGAAAACACATTTGTTGAAAATCTGTCAATACCTTGTTTAAAACTGAACATTATATTGTTATTTATTTGGCAAATAACAAACTGGGAAGAAGGAGAAAACTGTCTAGCCCAAGGGCTGTGACAGTATAGTTGGATTTAGAATCTGTAAAATATACACAATGAAAACAATATGATGATGGCTGACATAATAATGCTTCCCTGCACTGTATCAGCAAAAGGGTTTCAATTATGTAGAAGTGAAAATTATGTGTTTCAGTTATGTTTCTTCTTTTTTTCCCTCTTTGGTATTTAAGGCGCCGACATTGCTTCATTGCTATTTTTATTTGAGCGGGCAGGTGTTAGTTATAATGCCTCATTGGAGCTCGCACAGCTCTATTTTTCTGCTGATGAGTTCTTTGCAAAAAAAAAAAAAAAGTGACAAAATGCTATCTAATAGCATATGTTTGAGCGTTTGGGAGGATGCACCATCTAGGTGCGAGCTCATGTGAATTACAAGTGTTGCTTGTACATGCTGTACGCTTTTGCTTTGCTGAAACTACTCATTTGTTGTTCATTATTGGGTACAGCGTGTACCGATCACACAGGTTACTGCCTGCTGTTGTCATCCTTTGTTTCTCTTCCTTGTCTTTTTTTTACAGGCATAGTTGTCTGGTCTGTCAGTGTTTTTTTTCCAGAAGAGTAGTTCTCTTGTTTATTTTCCATCTATTGTAATTGTTTCTTGACTTTCTCTCTGGCATTGTCTTGAGTGCAGTTCAAGGTAGTCACTTAAAATGTGGAAAAACCAGCAAATTGGAATATTAAATGAAGACAAAGCAATGCTATTTACAAGATGAGGTTGTTTGTTTTTCTTTGCATCTTATGCAACTAGAGCTTTTCTGCTTTTGCTTCCTGCTTGAGACCAGATTATTAACCTTGGTATGTTCTAAATTAAATAAGTAATAGAGGTTGTTTAGTTATTTGAAGTTATTTAAAAGCTTCCAGACTCTTCTATTTTTAGTAGTGGTAAGTTACTTAATACTGTGATTAGACAGGATTTTTATTAGATATGTTTGTTCATTGCCATGAAAAAACAAATACATTAACTCACCTCCTTCTTTTTGTCATCTTACTTTCTATTATTAATACAACACTTGCCGCCAAGTACCACACTTTTCTGTTACTCTACAGCAAGTCTCTGGTTTATTTTTCTTCTGTCATAATAGTTTATTGACTTTCATCTTGTATTTCGCACATTAAATGTGAGAAGCTGGCAAACTGGAATATTAAATTAAGACTTAGCTTTAGTTATTACAAGATGAATTTGGTTTCAGGGTATCTAACACTGAAACTTGTGTTTGCACCTCACTCAAAAAAAAGATGCTTTCTTCATTGCATCCAGTTTGAGATAATTCAGATAATTTCATCACTTTAGAAAATACCAAGAGAAATAAAAGATGTTTACAGTTTTCCAAAAGTATTTGGGCTTTGTTTTGACCACCAATCCCACCCCCACCCCCCAGCTTTCTAAGGGATTTTTGCAGAAATGAACAGCGAGCCACTCTGTTGCAATCAGGTACCAGGATATAGAAGAAGCACTACTCTATCAGATGATGGCTGAGGCATTTTCAGTCACAAAAAAAATAACTATTGCTGGGTATGGCAAGTAGAAGAGGTCTGGGCTAGCTAAAATATTTAAAGCTGACATGTTTTACTAATCATAGTGCTGCATGGTCTCATTGGCCCTGCAGCTGCAAAATCTTAAAACTAAGCAGCTTGTTCAGAGTTGAACTGTCGACTAGGTGTTGGCCACTCGCCAGAATGTTTTGCACAACAGAAAACACCTCATATTTACCAGATTTCCTCCAGCGTTTTGTAATTGCATGCATTATAACGTTGTTCAATTATACATCACGCAGTATGTCAGTCACAATAGCTGAATGCCATTCACAGATGACGTAAGTCCTTCCTGTAAGTGCTTGTTGCTTAATTACATTGGGTCTGTGGCTCACAGCTTCTCACTCGCACACATTCTTATGACCTTGACTAATTTTAATGATTTTGTTTACTGCAACTACTTCTACAATGAAAGTGCACTTCAAAAAAAATTGCCTGTTTGGGAAATGTACATAACATATGGCTGACATAATGGTTACATACCAAAAATATAATCTTAGAGCACATCCTTAACTAACACCATTGTTGTATCTTGCAGTTTAAAAGAAAGGGATCTAGATCTGCATTTCAGTGGGTTGTTCTATTACCCATGTGCCATCTCTCCACCAGGATTTATGAAATTTACTCTTTTTGCTTAATGTTGCTGACAAAAAGAAAGACTACAGCTCTATGATATATCTTATTTGTGCTGTAAGTATGAGAGATCACAAAGAGCAAAAACAAGGAGGTAATCACAAGAGTAAGCAGCTGACAGCTCTGAGTAAACTAGTGCATCCTCATTTACTTCTCCAATTCAGAGTTACACATGAAGCCATCTGACTTGATGCAAGCCATTTCTCTTAGATTCACCTGCTACAGTATACGTGACACATACATACTTTAGATGTTTGCAGGGCATTATGACACCCTACCACATGATCTAGGCAGTTCTTCTTCCTTGTTTATTTCAGGTGTTTTCTGATCTTGCCTTGTAGAAAATGGCTTAATCAGCTCAGACAGACAGACGTCAAGAATCTATTAAGGGCCTATATTAAAATCAGCAATTTATCATTTAATAATGTTTTATGCAAGATTTGCTTAACTTAACGTTTACTGAGTTCTCTGTGTATTAGGACACTTCTGTTACTTTGATCTGCCGTCTGGGGGATTGACCCTCTCATTTTCCCATCATTGGCTGATCCCCCAGGCTACTAGGTCCACCAAGATTCAAGTTAATTAAATCCATTTAAACCCTTCCCGGCCAAAGTAGAGCAATATCCTCGAGCAGCCAGTATTCACCCTCGACACTGCTGCAGGACTCTTCAGGGATAAATCACAGATGAGTAAAGACCAAAGATGCCTCACTGTGCCTCTTCCTCTTTACAGCATCCTAATGCTGTTATTAAAAAGTGGTGTCAAATGTACATTGTAGAGACCACATTCAGACAGAGAGAAGATACTGATGATGGTGTACAGTTGGAGATAACGACTGAGGCTAATTTTTTAGGTCTTCCTCAAATTGAAACTGTCAGGATGAATCCTTTTTAGAAAATAATTAAAGAGCTAAATGGCTGTTGAGCAGAAAATTACTCTATTTCGAAAAACCAGCCATGTAAAGATCAGTGCTTTGCAATCGTTAACGATTTGTGCATACATAATGGTCCACCGGCTTTTAATAAGTGATCGTGCCACATTATTGTACGGACCAGTTTTGAATATAGCAACAGAAAGAAGTGTAAAAATAATCCACTTCACTCTGAGCTCAGTGTAACAGTTGCTCAGAAAGTCAGTGGCTAAACTATACTGGAGAAACACAGTTAAGCAGCTTTACTGTGTGCCAGTCTGCTATAGCTCTGCGTAGTGGTACATTTGCTGAGCATTTGGCTGTAATATAAATAGAGAAAAACTCCTCTCATTTCCTTCAGTTGAATTTTCTCCAGTAGGGCTTAAACAAGATAATTGGCAATTTTCTATTAAATGGCTATTTCTTGTATGCAGCATTTGTTGATTCAAGAGCAGCAGTTTTTATTTAATAACGACAGTTTTGGACTTGTGCTCTAAAATATGCCTCAATGGCATGTGAATGTGAAGTTAAATGCACTTTTTTACTTTTGCCTATTTAGCAGTAGAGGTAAGTTTGATAAGCTGAAGGCCACAGGGAACACTGTGGCCTTCAGTGGTATTGTTTTTTTTAAGTGTGGCAACACTTCTTGCATAAATTTACTGTTGCCAGAAGTATTGACTCACCCATCCAGATTACTGAATTCAGGTGTTCACTTCACTTCCATAGTTACAGATGTATAAAATCAAGCACCTAGGCATGCAGACTGCTTCTACAGTCATTTGTGAAAGAATGGGTTGCTCTCAGGAGCTCAGTGAATTCCAGCATAGGAATAGCATCGTGATAGGATGCCAACTGTGAAATTTCCTCACTCGTAAATATTCCAAAGTCAACTGTTACTGGTTACTTGTAACAAAGTGGAACGGAACTGGAACGACGGGAATGACCGTCACAAAGTGGTAGGCTACGTAAAATCACAGAGCGAGGTCAGCGGATGCTGAGCCAGAGGTCGCCAACTTTCTGCAGAGCCAATCGATACAGACCTCCAAACTTCATGTGGCCTTCAGATTAACTCAAGAACAGTGTGTAGAGAGCTTCATAGAATAGGTTTCCATGGGCGAGCAGCTGCATCCAAGCCTTATATCACCAAGTACAATGCAAAGCATCAAATGCAGTGGTGTAAAGCACACCTCCACTGGACTCTAGAGCAGTGGAGACGTGTTGTCTGGAGTGACACTTCTCTGTCTGGCAATCCAATAGGGCCCCATTTACACAAGAGCGTTTTCAGTGGAAACGCTATCGTTGTGCCGTTTTCGTTTTCGAAAAGTAGCGCGTTCACATGGAAACGTTTCAGAAATGATCTCTGTTTACATGGAAATGCAAGATGCTGAAAACGCTGCAGTTTCAATTGCCAGGTCACAAGTTGGCAGTGTGGATATAGGAGCCGCAACCATAGTGCGCATGTGTGAGTCCCCGTTTTCAAAAGGCAGCGTTTGGTGTGGGGTTGTTTTTCAGGAGTTGGGCTCGGCCCCTTAGTTCCAGTGAAAGGAACTCTTTAATGCTTCAGCATACCAAGACATTTTGGACAATTTCATGCTCCAAACATTGTGGGAACAGTTTGGGGATGGCTTCTTCCTGTGGATCTTCCTATGGCTCTTGCTTTGTGCACTAGTACACAAAGCCATGGATGAGCGAGTTTGGTGGGGAAGAACTTGACTGGCCTACACAGAGTCCTGATCTCAACACGACCGAACACCTTTGGCATGAATTAGAGTAGAGGCTGTGAGCCACACCTTCTTGTCCAACATCAGTGTCTGACCTAACAAATGCACTTATGGAAGAATGGTCAAAAATTTCCATAAACACACTCCTAAATGTTGTGGAAAGCCTTCCCAGAAGAGTTGAAGGTGGGCCGACATCATATTAAACCCTATGGATTAAAAATGGGATGTCACTCAAGCTTATATGCATGTGAAGGCAGATGACACTCTGTCTGTGATCATAATTTCCCTAACTTGAATTTTCATTAGATAAAGCTCGAATCCTAATTTTGTATTTGATTTATAAATCTCGTTATTCAGCTGTAACCTGACAGGGAAAAATTGCAGGTGACTGGAACTGAAGATAAAAAAATGTGGAAAAACAAATTTACTGATGGACCTGTGATATTAGTTACCCAGATAGTAACAGATCTGCCCTCAAGTCAGTTTTTTTTTTTTTTTTAATTAAATTAGCTGTTTCAAATGCAGCAGGAGGGGAGGACTCAGAGAGAAACTCAGAGTTTGTTGAAGAGAACCGACCAGCCAGCAGGGTAGGTTTACAGAGTCTGTTACCCCAGTAACCTGATGAGGGGAAACCCAGAGTTTCCCTCATCTCAGGGTTAACAAACTCAGAGCTGTTTGCTAAACCTGCTTCCTGGAATAGGGTCCTGCACTTATGATGAAATTGAGCACTTTTTGACCTGCTTCAGTCCTGTGGATGTCTTCATACTTTTACCAGCAGCTTACTTTATGTTTTGTTTGTTCCAGCTGTATATATTTGAAGTGACAGAACCACAAGTTAAAAAAAAAAAAAAGAAGCATAAACAGGTTAATTACATATTGTAGCTTAATTAGGGCGAGATTTAAAAACGATTGTCTTGCAAAAGCACTTGAACTTTGTTCTATTCTCCAAATTTTATCTTAAGTTTGTCATTCTTTTTCTTTCTTTCTTTGCAGTGTCACTAAATCCTGTTTGTTAAATTTACATATTTCTCTCATCAGTGGTCCCAGCAGGATGCATTACTAACCTGCTCTACAATCCCTCAAATGTTTCACATCCTGTAATATTGATCTCAGTCCCTCACCTAACCACTCATGTTCCTTGCCACATTAAGTACGTGCATCCTCCAGGACATCCAGTTGTGGGCCAGTCTCTCAAACATATATATTTAGAGCATAGAGACAGAAATAGCATGCAAGTCTAGATTGGTTGTATTGAAGCTAACACATAGGACATGTGCAGTCCCTGAGAAGCCATTCTTTATTTCTTTCCTCCTTGTTAGTAGGAATCCAGTCGTCTTCTTTTTTTTTAGGCTCATTGTAGCCTACAGTATTGGAAACAGGGACTTGTCACACTACATCTCTGGAGATAATGGCCAATTATAACAGACACAGTGCAGGTTATAGCTGCCAGAAAAATCTGCCAGCTGGGACCACAGCGGCAGAAAAGGTGTATGCAACACTTCTTTGAGTTTTCAGAAAAATATTTACACCAGTCTTTCTATTAAGTAGAATGCTGGTAATAGCGATGATAAAACTAATTGTTACAACTTGTTACATCCTCTTTGATGCTTTAAAATCACTGAACAAGTAAAAGTAGGAAGGAAAAAGAAACATTTGTGGTTGGATAAAAGCTGGATGGAAATACTTAAGACAATCCTTATCATACAAAAGTTCTTACCCGTGGTTTAAGTAGAGCAGTTGGCGTATAACTATGTGTGTGGAACAGTATGGGCTCTCCTAAAATGATTACATAGAACAAATATAAATAATATAAATGCCATATTTTTATTGTGACTTCTTTTTTTCTCCATCATTTGAAACTTGAGGTATCACTTAAAGCTGCTCTGCCCCTAATATTGCATAACTTCAAACCTGAGTACACTTTAAACCAGTGAGTCATGTAAAAAAATGAGTTGTTGTAAAGGGTGAAAGTTACTGTACAGACCAAAATCATTTTTTTGTACCAAGCTTTAAACATTTTGTTTTCTTCTTTTCTGCAATAGATTAACATTGCTGTTTGTGCAGATTTACTCACATTGAAGCCAGCCTCGAGTGGCCCTTTGTGGAACTGCAGTTTTTGGCACATCTGTGTTGGCTTCATTTATTTTATTTAAGCCCTGGAGGTTGCCACTTGGTACCACCAGATGCTTGTCTGTGCTAAGTGGAAGCACTTATTATTTAAGATTTTCTTTTAGCTATTTCATGACATTTTACTTAACGTTTAAATTTCATTTATGTTGAAACCTTGGTGTGCCAAGGCTGCACTGTTTGTTGTCTTTGCAGGTGGTAAAAGTTCTGGCATCTGCACTGCTGAGTTATCACTGTAACAAGTGAATACAAATCATTACCAGCTGCAGTGAGACTGGCTCTGCACTCTTATTTTACTGTAGAAAGAATGGTTAAATGGAAGGAGAAGTTCTCTCTGTCTTAACCCTTACATACTGTTCATATTTCATGCATTCACAGTATGGCCTGGGTCAGTTTTGGTAGGCCATGAGTCCCCTCGTAAGTGTCTGTACCGACTTTTAAACTACAGCTCTATTTAGAGTGTATAAATAGGCTATCCGACATTAAAAATGGATGCTAAATAGCTAATAAACATTTCAGAGTGCAAAGTTTAGGTTGAAGAAAATCATCTTCTGTCATAAAATATCATGACTTAAGGCATGAAAACATAACAGCCATAATGATTTAGATATAATTTGTTGAAAGTAAAAATGGCAAGCACACTCTGGAAGTGATGGGATTTATTATATAGCAATTACAACTGTTATGCACTGCCCTCACTGATATATCATATAAAAATTGTCGTAACGACCATCTGTAATTATTAACATTATTCAACATTAACACTGAAAACACAAACCGCACCTAAAAAACTGTTTATTGCAAACTGGTCTGTGCACTCAAAGCAGTGGTAGGAACATTTGTGGTCTCGCACATGTGTTTCTCACACTTCCTGAAATGGCAGCTTTTCTGCCTTTTTAATCTCAGTGATCTTAAAATAAGTTGATTCTGACTTGCTTGTTTTGTTACATTTCAGGTGCTTACACTTGCAAATGTAATTTACTCAAATTTATGTAGCACTTTTGTGTTCTTACTAACCATTCAAAGGGCTTTTAACCATGCATTCATACAAGCCTGACTACCCAGAATAATCTCTCACAGGCAGAGGGTGAACACGCAAACTCCACCCAAAAAGGCCCAGTTAGGATTTGAACCATGAACTTTCTTACTGTGAGGCAACATTGCCAATCACTGCACAATCATGCAATCCTGTTACCTATCATGTATGACTTTATGACCTCTGTTCCTTATGTGCATCATCTGTGATCACTCCTATGCTGTTTTACTCAAGATTCCCCCATCATCCTTTAAAGACCAGCAGGTGCCTGTCTCTCCAGGAACATGTGATGGGAGCACAGACTGTTCTGGTGAGACAGTGTCAGCATCCTCTTTGAACTCTGTCACCACTGTCCCATAAAAAATACACACAGTCATGACATGTATAGTTTCAAGAGTCCCTAAAATCCCCATTTTCCTTCATTTGACCCACACTGGTGCATCTAAATTTGACCCAGAACAGCCTCACTGTACAACGATTTGTAGCACCTTTGCAACAGCACCTTTACAAAAGAAAGACATTTATGGTATTTTTCACTGCTGTCATATGTCAAAAAGATTTGACCTGAAAAGTATGTAAGAGTTACTTAGTCAAACAACATAATAAACTTCATGCTGTTTTGTGACCATCTTTATTGTTGCCTTAATGGTGAAGATATGTTTTAATAGTTCTATAAAAGAATCCTCTGATGCTAGCTAACATGTTGATCAGAGTAGTGTTATTTTTATCTTTGCTTCAATCATGTTTAATTAAAAAACAAATCTTTCACAGTTGACAGGTGCAACGCGATCATGAAAAACAGTTTTGAGAAGGGTGCTTTGTAAAGCTTTATTTATGCTTCTCTGTCAAGGTTTTCCTTGCTGTAGCATCCTCTGGCACTGGAATTGATTTATTACTCTTAATATGATTTCACCCCATCACTCGGGGGATGGGTCATACATTTTCTGGTTATGCAATGCATCTGTTATACTCGGTGTAATTGTGTTTGCTCTCTGTCTTTAGCTAAGTGACGTGACCTAACAACAGAACTTTTTTTTTTTTCGCCTCATGAATGGGGAATCATCTGTTTTGGGAAGTTACAGAAACAGATCCTGCTAATCTCATATTGGTGAGGTGGAGGGGACTTCTGATGCTATCTGGCGTCCTGACAGGCAGTTTGGACAGAGTATAAAGCCAGTTTCAGGGGGGGAAAAAACTATTCTTGAAAAATACATACATGACCGCTTCAGAGACGGTGCATGGCTTCAGGCACAGAGCTCATAAAACAGCCTATTACATGTCAGAAACAGACTGCATTGTTCATTTCACATCCAGCCTTTTCGATCATTTAAATTCCACTCTCACCAAATCAACCTAAAAGTTTTATTAGTAAGGACTGTTAAGGCCAGTTCTTGGTTTCCATATCCACACATTTGCAGCGTGGTCTGCTCTGTGCAAAATAAACTTAATAATTTGCCCAAGTTTTAGCTGTATTATGAATGAGACTGAAAGCTGCCTGTGAGGAAGGAAACATCAGGCTCATTTTACTTCTGTGAGGTACTTCAAAGTAGATGTCCCAGGGAGAGAGACGCTAATATGAAAACAACTTTAACCAACACTGGAAGAGTTCTGAAAGAGTCTTTAAATCAGATTTCATGGAGCACTGATTGGATCTGTAACTGGTCTCATTCTATTCTGCTTTCCCCCCTAACTATGGTCCCTCCTGTCTCCACGCAGCCAATCAAATATGCCATCACCGCCGGGCTTATGACCCACACTAGTTGCTATAGCAACACCGGCCTGCCTCCTAGAGAACATGTCATGCATGTTAAGTGGTTCTCAGATGCTCGCTCGTTGTCTTTCTGTCTCGCACTCACTCGTAAGTTGACAGACACACACACACACACACACACAGTGTTACACACATACTGAGGATAAAGTCACTTGACAGACCATATATACTTTTAAAGTAAGGGCTTGTTTCTGGAGCAGGAGTCCTAACATCATAGTTTATCCTTTTTCTGTTTCAGCATAAGTGGCTATAGTTACATGCTGAAAATGTTATATATATGTGTGTGTGTTTTTTTTTTTAATATACCTCTTTTCTTTCTATGATAATTATACTTGATGTTGACATGTTCACCACTGCAAAAACTAGCACATTGTTACAGGGCAGCCACCACCTTGTGTCTTTTAGCCACTTCAGCGGGAGGTCTTTAGCGGCCGTTTTGAGTGGAGTAGGTACTTCAGAGCAGCAACTTTTCAAGCCTCAGCAAAAAGTAGTTACAAACACGTATAATAACATAATATTTACCTTACAGGTAGACACAAACGGCAACACCTCAACCAACTCTGACTTTGTTTCATTGTTTTGGTCTCGAAGATCCATATTTATATTAACTTACTCTGATCGTGTTGGTGTACTCGAAATTGATTTCATTCCCAAACCTGCTGCAAAAATATTTTGTTGCCTCATGTGTCCTGCGGATCATAGATGAGAACAGAAAAGCTGAAAGGGCTGATTGGGGAGGGCAATTCCTGTAGACCTTGCACCACTTCTTACCTGAGTTCTTGCAATGGCTATTTTTCCACTCCA
This sequence comes from Cichlasoma orientale, assembly GCA_034780415.1. NCBI lineage: Eukaryota > Metazoa > Chordata > Actinopteri > Cichliformes > Cichlidae > Cichlasoma > Cichlasoma orientale. The sequence goes on along the minus strand of JAVDPK010001428.1, from coordinate 99,816 downwards.
TCATCTTCCAGTATACTACTAATCCTTAAGTATTCCTAAGAAATTTGTAATTATCTTTTTTTTTCACTTTTTTGGAAGCAGTTTAATGCACGCTCAACTCAATCAAAACGTACATGATTTGTTCTGAAAGGAGAAGTTACTATTAGGTCACATGTGGCTGTTGTTACTGGGTCAAAACATCTCCAAAATCGCAGGTCTGGCAGGATGTACTTTATATGCAGTGGTTAGTAACTATCAAAAATAGTTGAGGACAATCATTTATAGCAAGTAAAACAACTCAAATCCATTTAAGCTCCACCTCGTGGCTTACAGGATCAGCTGGTAACTTCTTCCGATGTTCACAGCACCATTAGAGGGCTTTTTTTTTTTTTTTAAATCCATGCCTTGACTGGTCAGAGCCGTCGTGGTGGCACAAGGGGAACTTTCACAATATCAGGCAGCTGGTATTAATGCTGTGGCTAAGTGGTGTTTGCAGAACACCAAGCGTCATGGGACTAATCAGTGCCGCTATCTGCCTGTAGTTAGCCTGCACTGGAAGTAATACTCATAACTATTCATGCTGCTTATATTTATACCAATTGTCTAAGTGGAATTGAAGCGAGAAAGGGCGGGAGGTACAATATGAATACTTTTGGCAGCTTCTTTCGTGTCCTCCCAAACTGAGTAGTTCAGGAGACTCACTGCAAATTATTCATAGCCTACAGATGAAGTGTCTACACTCATGCATGCATGTGTGTTTGTGCGGGTGTGAGAAAGCCAGAGAGAGTGCAGAGAAATTGAGGAGCCAGTGTGCATTGAGGACTATTTAGTTGTTGGTCGACTCTGCTCACACACACACACACACACACACACACACACACACACACACACACACACACACACACACACACACACACAC
>JAVDPK010001428.1:78789-94041 GCA_034780415.1 Cichlasoma orientale | reverse complement strand
CAAGTAAAGTAAAAATACTCAAAAATTGTACTTAAGTACAGTACTCAAGTAAATTTACTCCGTTACTGTCCACCACTTGTGGTAAGATAGCATCTTAAATGTGCCAGATAATAGCAGTAAATACATTTGTTTAGCACTGATCAAAAGAAGCTCAAAGTCATTATAAAGACAGGAAAACAACTAATAACTTCCTGCTTCCATGACTATTTTGTGTGTTGTAATAACAGTGATTTATTAACTTTCTGCTTCTTCTTATATTGTATAGCTTAATCTGAACTTTTGCACACTTTTTTTTTTTAGATAGATTGAAAATATATTTCCTAAGAGGCAAACATCTAAAGCTTTTGAATGTTGTTGTGTCTGCATAGCAATGAAGCTGATGACAGCACTGGTAAATGTAGCGCTGAACCTGAGCATTCACCAGGACAACACCCAGAGACAGTACGAGGCTGAGAGGAACAAGATAGCTGGCAAACGTGCCAACGAGAAGCTGGAACTGCTGCTACAGAAGAGGAAGGAGGTGAGTTTGTGTTTGATATGACTTCTTAGTCATTACTGTTTGAACAGAACTTCCTTTCTAAGTGTCTTAAATGGTCATAGCTGTTTGTGGTATTACTTAGCTGTTTATCAGGATGGTTGAAAATGTCCTTTTCACTTTCAGCAGTGTTTGTAACTTTGAGTTTTTCTTGTACAGCTTCAGGAAAACCAAGATGAAATAGAGAACATGATGAACTCCATCTTCAAGGGCATCTTTGTGCATCGTTACAGGTGCACTCTCTAAATGTGACCTTGCTTACTGGTGATGATTTAAGAATAATAATTCAAATATTTTTAGTGATTGTGTTCTTCTTATCTCCTAGGGATGCGATCGCTGAGATTCGAGCCATCTGTATTGAGGAAATCGGAGTGTGGATGAAGATGTACAGCGATGCATTTCTTAATGATAGTTACCTAAAATATGTTGGTTGGACACTACACGATAGAGTAAGAACACATACACACACAAATGCCTGAGTTTTTCTACAACTGCTGGCTGATATTTTTGTATACCACTATGGAATTAATGCAAGGACCTGAACAATATTTGCATGAATACAGAATGGTGGAGCTTTAGCCCATCACAGCAGGATTTTACATAAGATGTTTGCTTAGCTTGAACGTTTTTTTTTCCCCCCCAGCAAGGAGAGGTGCGTCTGAAGTGCCTGAAGGCTCTGCAGAACCTGTACACAAACCGAGAACTTTTCCCCAAACTAGAGCTTTTCACTAATCGCTTCAAGGTAACGCCAGCGACGAGAACTCAAACTGCTTTCATAAAACTCAACAGCAGGAATGAGCAGTGTTTGGTTTTTTTTTTTAGTTTTCTGAATTCTGTTTTGTTTCTCCTTATTTATTCTAGTTCTCTGCAGTTGTTTCTCTGCTCAACTTTATCTGTTTTGGCAGGACCGAATAGTATCAATGACACTGGATAAGGAGTACGACGTGGCTGTAGAGGCCATTAGATTGGTCACACTTATCCTGCAGTGAGTAGCTTTGATCTTACTCTACTTTTTTGCATGTCTACATATGAAACGTGTGACAGCCCTTGTTACAGTGTTATTACAGTGTTGTCAACAATGTTCATAATGGCCATTAATGATAAAGATTCTAGTCAGCATTACAGACACAATGCTTAAGACTAGGAGTGGCATGTACTGAACACTGAGTTAGACATCAGGCAGTTTTTGTCAACTAGAGCTTAACTACAGTTTTTCTGAAATCAGTTCTGAGTCACTTCAGTTGTAGACATGATCACAGTTGTACTCACAAATGTATTGGGTAGTTTAATGTGAAAGGGGGCTCTTCACTGACTCATGTTTCCCTTTTATTTCTAATAACTTTTGTTCATTGTTTTCAACCCTTGGGTGTTTTCATTTATTTGCAGTGTTTAATCTTGTTCTCACAACTCACTCCGGTTGATTTAACCTTGTTAAACCTGAGTGCAAATTGTCTGCTGCAGGGGCAGTGAAGATGCTTTGTCCAACGAGGACTGTGAGAATGTGTACCACCTGGTGTACTCCGCTCACCGGCCGGTGGCTGTTGCCGCTGGAGAGTTTCTTCACAGAAAGTGAGTCTAATTAGGACATCGTTTTCATTTAGCTTCAAACACATTTGGCTTAAAAATGTGTCTGTGTTATGGAAGTCACTTTTCAATCCATGATTATCTCATTTGAGGTTTAGTTACATTGTTCGTTTTCCATGTGTGAAACACTTATTCTGTCTGTTTCTCGCTCGCTGTCAGATTATTCAGTCGCCATGACCCACAGGCTGAAGAAGCGCTGGCTAAACGCAGAGGGAGGAGCAGTCCCAATGGGAATCTCATCCGTATGCTGGTGCTCTTCTTTTTGGAGAGTGAGGTAACACTTTTAATAACACTTTATAAACATACAGCGAGTAAATGACTCAGTTGGGTGATATAGTTTTGTTTACTGTCTGTTATATGAAGCACTTAAGATCTAAAGCTTTTCTCTATCTGCACTGTAGTTCCAGAATGATTGCTGCAGATTTTCCAAAGTACTTCTTAAACCTTCATGTACCTTCAAGTGTCTTTCGATGTGCTTTTGTGTGCAGCTCCACGAGCATGCAGCTTACCTTGTCGACTCTCTGTGGGAAAGTTCTCAAGAGCTGCTGAAAGACTGGGAGTGTATGACTGAACTGCTGCTGGAGGAGCCTGTACAGGGAGAAGAACGTAAGGCACACTATTACACACTGATCTTATTCCCTTTGGGAGAAGCTAAATCACATCAGATACAACCGCTGAGAACCAGTGGGACAAAATTATGTAATAAAATCTTGTTCTCTGAAACTCTTCTCTCTCTTAATCCTTTTATCTCTTTCCGACCTTTGCTGTCACTCGGCTTCCCTTTTTGTTTCCACCTTTGTTTCTTTCTTTGTCACTGTCTTTCTCTCTCCTTTGCTCAAACTTCTTCTGTTTTTCCCTGTAGTGTTGTCCGACAGGCAGGAGAGTGCGCTCATAGAGCTGATGGTGTGCACCATCCGACAGGCAGCAGAGGCACACCCACCTGTTGGCAGAGGCACTGGCAAACGGGTGTGTGAAATATACACACATCAAATGTATTAAACACAGAGCATTCATTTTGAGTTGTTGGAGTTGAGAAGGAGGTGAAATCTTTTAGGGAAAAGAGGACAGAACAGGTGAAAAGCTCAGTGCACCCTTACTGCTTCTATAGGAATTAAGAGGGAGAGTAGCAGCCAGGTGCTAATAATCAGATGCAGCAACTGTGAGGACCTTTATAAAAGCAGAAGTTTTGGCTGTTGGCACATTTGACGAAAAGTACTTTACAGGCTAGTATTCTAGAGTCAAATGTGAAGCCATCTATGTGAGAGCTAAAACTTAGTCCAAATTTGGTCATGCAAGAGGAAATTGATCTCAAGCACAGCAGCAAAACTCTACAACAGAATGACTGAAAAAGAAAAGAATCATCGTGTTGCAATGGCCCAAAGTCCAGACCACAGCCTGATTGAAATGCTGTGGCATTAGCATAAATAAATGCCCACAAACTTGAATGAATTATAGATCGATTTTAAAGAAGAGTGGGCCAAAATTCCTCCACTACGGTGCGAGAGGCTGAAGTCATACAGAAAATGATTATTTCAGGTTATTGCTGTTCTATGTTCTATGATTCTATGGTTCTATGAGCTGTTGAATCATAAGGTGTATTTAATTTTTCACAGGACTGTATTAATTATGTGCATATATCTCTAAAACTCCAGCAAGCATTTATTTTAGCAAGACACGGACTTCTTGAATATGTTATGGGTAAAAGACAGAAGTAGTAGTAACTTTTCTGGTCATGTTAAGAGAGGTAAAAACAATCCAGTTTTTCTACCCAATGAAAGAATCAGTGTTTTGGGGTTTTTTTGTCCAGGTGCTGACAGCAAAGGAGAGGAAGACCCAGATAGACGATAAGAACAAACTGACAGAGCACTTCATCATGGCTTTGCCCATGCTGTTGTCCAAGGTAAGGCTTTTCTTAGCCTGCCCATGGCTGTCAAGGGAGAGACCAGTGATAAATGACTTGGCTAGAAGACTGATCAGTTTGTCAAAATAAATGATCTGCTTGTGTACTTGTGAGAATTGCTACTGAGTACTTTACCCCCTCGACCCCTCAAGTCTGCGGGCTGTATATGTAAAATGTGACTCACCATTTTACTGAGAAACAGAAGCAAACCATCACATGCTGACTGATTGGTCTTTCTTTCTCTTTTGTCCTTCTGTACTAATTCTGTAACTTTTTCCCTGTATGCTATAAATTTTATGTTGCCTTTATTAAAGTCTCATCTCTCCATCACTTTGCCCAAAGTACCAGGCAGACTCGGAGAAGGTAGCCAATCTGCTGCAAATCCCCCAGTACTTTGACCTGGATGTGTACAGCGCTGGGCGCATGGAGAAGCACTTGGACGCCTTATTAAAGCAGATCCGTCTGGTTGTGGAGAAGCACATAGAGACGGATGTGCTTGAGGCCTGCAGCAAGACATACAGCATCCTCTGCTCTGAAGAGTACACCATCATGAACCGTGTGGACATCGCCCGATCACAGCTTATTGATGAGATGACTGATCGATTTGCACACTCAGTTGAAGAGCTGCTGCAAGAGGTATCACAGGCAAAGTAGCTGGCTGGGTAGACTATTAGAAATTGTGGCATCCTTGCTTCCCAGTAGTTGAGGTGCATACTATATAATCACAGTGTCTGGTTTGATTCAAACCAGGTGCCTAGGTGAGTCTCGTGTACTAACAGATGTTTGTTATTTCAGGCCGAGGAAGCAGATGATGACGATATCTACAATGTGTTGTCTACACTCAAGCGACTCACAGCCTTCCACAAGTATGATCTGCAGCTTGTTTAGAGATTAAACTGATTGGTTTTATTGTTGATTAGTCTCGTTATTTTGGCCAAAAAACATTCCAAAACCTAGATTTTTGGCTTACCATACTGGATCAATTGAAGAACAGCTGTAAATCCATAGCTAGCCACTGTGTTTACATTTTTTTGCTTGTAAGAGTACTCTGTTATTCATTCATCAGATTTGTATTGGAAGAAATCTTTCACCAAATAAATGTGATCATTTCAGTGTGTGTTCTTCTCTTGTTTTCTGTTTCAGTGCCCACGATTTGACACGGTGGGATTTATTTGGGAATTGCTATCGGCTGCTGAAGGCGGGCATCGAGCAGGGCTCCATGCCAGAGCAGATAGCTGTCCAGGCCCTGCAGTGCTCCCACTACTCCATCCTGTGGCAGCTGGTTAAGATCACAGAGGGGGCTCCCAGCAAGGTGCTCAACTGGCCTCACAAACAGATCTTTAACACAGCACACTCGGAGCTCAGTTTTATTGTTGGTCAGGGGCTCCGAGTGAATACTGCCACGTCTGAGCATCAGACGTGGCAGTATTCACAGTAAACACCTTACAAAGGCTTCAGATCCCCTTACACGATATAACTTACTTGGAACATTTTTTTTAAACATTGTTAAATGTATTTACTGCCAAAAGTGTTGCTAAATTATTATTCATTTGGTTCCTTCATTTCTGCTGTTTGCAGTGCAAAGATAACTAGTTTGACTGGCAGCTGTTCAGTAATGACTTTTACTCAAGCGCTCATTATTTTGGCTAATTTTGTGTGTGTGTGTGTGTGTGTGTGTGTGTGTGTGTGTGTGTTCAGGATGACCTGGTGGCTCTCAGGCGGGTGGTCAAGTCTTTTCTGGCTGTGTGCCAGCAGTGCCTGTCCAATGTCAACACACCAGTTAAAGAACAGGTAACAGATGTTACTGTGCAATGAGTAAGATTTTTTTTTTTGTTGACTGATATGATACAAGGAAAAACGAAATGTACATTGATTCATGTTTTGTGCTATCACTGCAAATATTTCTTTAGTTTGGCTTTAAAATTGTCAAATTGTGCCAACATTGTTGTGTCGTGTTTAGGCATTCATGCTTCTCTGCGACCTGCTGATGATCTTCAGTCACCAGCTGATTTCTGGCGGCAGAGAGGGCCTCCAGCCCCTGGTGTTCAACCCAGACAGCACCCTGCAAAATGAGCTGCTAAACTTCGTCTTAGACCATGTTTTCATTGACCAGGATGATGAGAGCCAGAGCATGGGTGAGAGAAAAGTTAGATTGGATCATATTGTGGCTTGTTTAAGATCCAAGAGTTTTTCTTTAAGAATTGCTGAAGGTTTTAGAGAGTAAATAGAAATCACGTGGAGGTAGAGAGCTTTTGTCATCTTTCCATTACTGTCTTTGTGCCTGTAGAGGGAGATGAGGAGGACGAGGCCAATAAGATCGAGGCTCTCCACAAGAGAAGAAACCTTCTTGCAGCTTTCTGTAAACTCATCATCTACGACATTGTAGACATGCCTGCTGCTGCCGACATATTCAAACACTATATGAAGGTGTGTGTGGTCTTCTGTAACTGACATAAAACTAAAAAGCAATATAAAGGGAATATGCATACTGAAAAAGTATGCATAAGTATAGCCAGTAGAGCAATTTCAGTACTAAGAGTAACTTTATTTCTCTGACAGTGTTAGCTTAGGTCAGGTATTTTAGGTTTGTGATATTAATGAGACTGCAATATAGCTGATTTATCATGAAAACCGATGGGTGTGAGATAGAAAAACCAGTTTTTAATCATCCTAAATTTAGCTTTGACTGAAATTTGTGTGTGATATGAGATTTGGTGCATTAATTCGGTGTTTAATTTAACACTTTCCTTGCTCTGCCTCAGTATTATAATGACTATGGTGACATCATCAAGGAGACTCTCAGTAAAACCAGACAGACCGACAAAATCCTCTGTGCCAAGACGCTCATCCTCAGTCTGCAGCAGGTGAGAGGGTTGTGGTGCTACGTACACAGCTTCCTGTCTCGTACTCTTTAAATTACGAGCGCTCTCCTGGACACACCCACTAACACCTGTGTGCTCCCGTGCGTGTGTTGCAGCTGTTCAATGAGCTACTGCAGGATCAGGGTCCCAACCTGGACCGAACCTCTTCTCATGTGAGTGGCATCAAGGAGCTGGCCCGACGCTTTGCCCTCACCTTTGGCCTGGATCAGATCAAGACCAGAGAGGCTGTTGCCACACTACACAAGTAAGATCATGAGCATTGCGGTATCTCTAAAAACTGGCTTCAGTAATTGGTGCAGTATTTTTGATTTATTCTTCCATGTTGAGGATGTTTAATGAGATTTTTTGACAACTTATTCAAGATTGAGAACAAAATGTGAAATAAACCTTTACTGGGCAATTTCAAAAATAAGTAGTACAGGTTTAGATTTAAATTGCCTGAGCTGTTTTAATGCTGAGGAAGTATAAAGCAGACATCAGTGAGACTGGTTTAAATGGAAAAGTAAATTTTAAAAAATGAAATAAAATCTGCTGAGTTAATATTTAATAATGATTGGCTGAGATTGTCTTTATTGTATACAGATGCTTGAAGTTGTTCTCTTTATGTCACTTTGTGTTGCTCCCTTTATTGCTGTCTTTCATTGTTTCTGTTTTTCTCTTTTCTCCATTGTATCAGGGATGGAATAGAGTTTGCATTTAAGTACCAGAATCCTCGAGGACCAGAGTTTCCTCCTATAAATCTGGCCTTCCTGGAGGTCCTGAGTGAATTCTCCTCCAAATTAATCCGCCAGGACAAAAAGACAGTGTAAGTACTCTTATGCCTCATCAGTTAATACCCCAGCTTATATATAGCTACTTTTGGCTGCTATTCACAAAGGGTCTCCACAGCAGGTAAATCCACAAGTTTGATTTGGCACAGTTTTTACGCTGGATGCCCCTTCTGATGCAACCCTAAAGGGATTTATGTCTCCTCCTGGGATCAAACTGCTACACTATAAAACCACTAATACTCCAGCTTATTTTATTATTTAAAAAAAAAGTAATAGTGCTATAAAATGCTGCATGTGTCCACAGCCACTCGTACTTGGAGAAGTTTATGTCAGAGTCGATGTCAGAGCGCCGGGAGGACGTGTGGCTGCCGCTGATTTCCTACAGAAACAGCCTGCTGACAGGAGGAGATGAGGACCATATGTCTGTTACGTCGGGCTCCAGCAGCAAGACCGGCTCAGTCCGCAGCAAGAAGGGGCGACCGCCGCTCCACAAGAAACGTATTGAGGGTGAGCAGAGATAAAGAATTACCTGAGGTTTTTTTTTGTTTGTTTGTTTTGTTATTTTTGGGTTGGCTTGACTGAACTGTTATCTGTTACGGAAGAAGAGACGTGTTCACAGTTATTTAATCCAGCTGCTGAAACAGAACTTACTCTTTTCAGAGGAGAGTAGCGTGGAGGGCTCGTGGATGATGCGTAATGACACCCTACAGACACCGGGGGCACTTCAGACTCCTCAGCTCACCTCAACAGTCCTCAGAGAGAACAGACCAGCAGAACACATGCCTGACCCAGACTCAGAGCCCGGATCAGAGAACGACTACGTACACAAGTGGGTTCATGCACATACTGTCCATAAGTCCACATATGTATGCTGCACATCCACATAAAAATGCCCAGTTTTTCAATTTAAAAGATAGCAGCAGAGTCCGCCAGGATCTTCTGTGCTTTTATACGTACTGAACTAACTGACGTGTGTCTCTGTTTGTCTTCAGTCCTCAGATGCAGATGTCATGGCTCGGCCAGCAGAAGATGGAGGAGGTGAACAGGAAGGATCGAACGGGCATGAACTACATCAAGTCTCGCAGCAATCAGGGTGTCCGGCAGACTGTGTAAGTGTGTTTCACTTGTAAACCTAAAGCATAATGCGAAGACAATTTTTTGCCCACCCTAAAAGACACAAAAACCAATAAACTGGCGTTCCCTTTCAGGCGTGGGCTGATGGAGGATGACGCAGAGCCGATCTTTGAGGATGTGATGATGTCATCGCGGGGCCAGCTGGAGGACATGAACGAGGAGTTTGAAGACACCATGGTGATCGACCTGGTCAGTAAAAAACTGCGAATTCAGTTTATGCCACATTTAAAGCTATTGATTTCTGATGTTCTGGGTCAGAGCTGGCTTTTTACAAACATTCTACCTTTTACAGCCGCCTTCAAGGAACAGACGTGAAAGAGCGGAATTAAGACCGGACTTCTTTGATTCTGCAGCGATGATTGAAGACGAGTCGGTGAGTGAAGATTTGCCAACTTGTGCTGTGTGTAGAAAAGAAAACTGAATAATATAATGCTGTAATAAGTTAGAATAAAGGTAATAAAGAAGCAGAGGTAAAATTAATAATTCAAAAGCACAGAAAGACTGATTTAAAGAAGTCATTTCTCTCACATTACACCGGCCAGCAGATTTTCAGAAGTTGTCGGCTGATTTTTGTGATTTTTCTTCAGTTAAAAGAGCTGATTGGCTGCTGTTTCCAAAATATATGATTTTTTAAAAATATTTTACACCCATGTATATGGTTTAGATATGTTTTAATGATATGTGATAATATTTCATCTTTATTCATTATTTAAAAGTCAGATAAAGGTCTGTATAGAGAAGACTGAATATGAAACTTGTTACTTGTAAGATATTTTAAAAAAATATGTACCATTACTTTGCAGCAATTTTAAGCATCAAATTCAGTTTCACTGACTCAAAATTAATAAAGTTTGACTGCATTTATTTTGGAAGCATTTTGGGTGCAGACCAGTGTTACTGTGTGAGAGCAGGGAGCAGGTGGAAAAAAAGCCTGGAGAGGTGGAGGTATGCTCTGGAGAGAAGAGGAATGAAAGTCAACAGAAGCAAGACAGAATGCGTATGTGTGAATGAGAGGGAGGCAGGCATAACAATGAAGCTGCAAGGAGCACAAAATGAAAGGGAAAGTTTACAAGATGATAGTGAGACCTGCTGTGGTGTATGGTTTGGAAATAGTGGCACTAATACAGGAGGCCGAGCTGGTGGCGGGAGAGCTGAAGATGTAAGATTTTTGGGAGTGAGCGGGATGTACAAGATCAGAAATGAGTACATCAGAGAGACGGATCAGGTTGAGCGGTTTAGAGGCAAAGTCAGAGAGGCAAGTCTGAGGTGGTTTGGACATGTGCAGAGGAGAGATAATGAATATACCAGACAAAGGATGTTGAAGATGGAGCTGCCAGGCACGAGGAAAAGAGGAAGACCTCAGGGAAGATTCATGGATGTAGTGAAGGAGGACATGCAGAGGGTTGGTGTGATAGAGAAGGATATTAGGGACAGGGTGAGGTGGAGGCAGATGGTCTGCTGTGGTGACCCCTGAAGGGAGCAGCCGCATAAAAAGATATGAAATGAACTTTAGATAAGATTAAATTTTATTAATCCTTTTAGGAAGATTCTGTCAAGGAAAAGCACAACAGTAGTCAAAAATAAACAAATGAATGAATGAATAAATAATAAACAAAGGTGCAAGGAAACAACAAAGACAAAAGATAGATATTATGTTACACACACACACCGGGGGGGGGGGGGTAAAAGAAGAAACACTGTAACACTTTTTTTGGAGTATATTGTGACTTTCTCTCTCATCTTTATTGTTCCAGGGATTCAGCATGCCTATGTTCTGATCTGGAAACTGGAAATTATCCCGAGATCAGGATCCTAATCAGGAGTAAACAGAAGAGGAAGGTTTTGGAACATCTAGCCCAGATCACCTGCCAATCAGACTCATAAGACGAAGAAAAAAAAATCATTGTTGAAGTACTTTTCTTTCTCTGTAAGACATGATGGAAGGACGTTTTTCAAGTGGATCTTCTGACGGCTCCCAAAACTGTAGGATCTCACCTGGAGGCAAGGATCCGCCCTCTTCTGCCAGGCGGATCGGAGGATCCACAGTCTAGTCTGAACTATTCAAGAGCTTTGTCCTGCTTGTATTCTTCCTCCTCTTCCTCTTCAGCCTGTTGGTTTAGCTCTTGTTAGCGGTACTTCTGACGGCGCCCTGGCTGCACAATCATGCAGCCAGCCGACGAGTACTCGCAGTTTTTACAGCACCCCTGTTACACACATGTACAGTTGTTTGATTCGGCTCCCGGTCAGCAGCGTGACACTCTGTACAGTCCCCCCCTTCTTTTGGTGTTGCACTTCAATCCATCTTAAATCCAACTAAATGTTCTATATCTTTGCTCTTAATACCACCCACTGACCCGTCTCCTCTCTCTGCCATCTCTGAGTCGTCGTATGTGTTGGTGCTGATGTGTGATAATGCGTGTGAAGTGTTGGTGGTGACAGTGGTTAAATAGAGGCACATGCACACAGAGGTCAACAGCTGTACAACGACCTGGAGGACGTGATGCAGCTGTCGTGTGCATGTGGTGTCAAAGCAAAGAGAGTGGTGTTATTTAACGGCAAAGATGCACATCTGACGGACCGCGGAGAGAACCCCCAACCTTCTAAGATCTTCTGCACACCCCCCCCCCCCCAAATAACGGCTTTTTGAACTAATAAAAAAAAGTTTAAAAAAAAAAACAAACAAAAAAAACAAGACAGTAAACATATTTTCAATTCTGTAGCTTTAGTACTAAAGTTTTAAATCAAGTGTGTTTTTGTTTTTGTCTGATGTTTGTACAGCTTTTTCTTGAATATGTATCGTTTGTTGCCAAATTGTGGCCTACATACTTAAAGTATATTATAGCCCCTCCCCCTCCACACCTGTAAGTCATATCCAACGGTTACCAATGATACCAGCTTCCACGCACTGTAGGTCTGATTGTAATCGTTTCACAGTTCAGTATTACGGCAGATTATCTCTTCGGTTTGTTCATTTTACAGGTGAAAATGTTTCTCTACCTGCAATCAGTGTTAAGGGATTTAGAAGATGGAAGATTTGTTGTTCATATCCAGTGCAGTGATGGATCTTTATGTCTGACAGATTTGTTTGAATGTGTTCAGTCATGCCTTTTACTCGCCCTCTGTTGGTTCAGTATTTACAACCTTTATTCACTGGCTGGTTTGCAGTCCTGTAAATATCAGACAATTGGATCTTTTCTGCAGTGCAGTTGACATCATTTGCCCCAAAATACTCTAAAAGCCTGAGTTTTTTTTTTCTGTGAACTTAAATTCTTTTTAATAAAATAAAATCTGTAATCGATTTATGGACTAGTCTTTGTTGATCAACTCATTCTTGACATAAAACAGCAGGTAGATAATCTTCCTTAACACCATAATATGGATTTGGTTGTTTGTTTGTTTTTTAGTCTTTTGTGTGTGTCCCAGTTTTATAGCTATATAATAGGAGTACCTCTGAATATACACAGACTAGCCAAAGGTACATTATATAGACAGAGGTCTTAGGCCACTTGCACATTAATTTTTTTACCTAAAAATCCAGAAGAGCATTTGAGAGATCAGACACAGATGTTGAGATGTCCTGGCTCGCAGTATCTATTCTAGTTCAAGCTAAAGGTGTTTGATGGGGTTGAGGTCAGGGCTCTGTGCAGGCCAGTTTCGTTCTTCCATACCAGATTCATCCAAATTATGCCTTTATGGACCTTGCTTTGTGCAGTGGGGCACAGTCATCATGCTGGAACAGAAAAGGGCTGGGCTGCCGGATCTGAGATCCCACCAGATGTGCTGCTGCATGTTTGTTTTGAAAGTCACGTTTCCCAAAGTAAAAGTACACAGGATATTGAGGCCATGATTTATTTTACAGATGACAGCACAGGGCCTGCCACAGAAAAAAAGGCACAGTTCCTGGTGGTAAGAGGGACTTTTTCTTGACCTAAAGGCACTTGCAGCATTTGACGGAGGACATCAAAAGCTGCAAGTGTAAAAAACTAAAGTATATGAACAACTCTGAAAACATTGCACATGACAACAGACTTGGGTACAGTCACAATTTCTGGTAAAACTAAAAACTCTGCCCTCTCAAACACAGTCATATCAACAGTAGTCGCCAATATGGCCACTGTGTGTGACATTGGGGTCATTTATTTCAGGGGTTTTTTTTGGGATTGATACAAACATCTTGCATATCAGTGATAAAAAAAAGTAAAGATACACATCCTGATTTTGTTGAGAGGGTACTGGTATTTCCTCCACATACAAAAAAAATTACAGTTAATAGAATTCAGGAGTGATCTTTACCTGCTGCTTTCAGTGGAGTGCTAAACTAGCATCTACTAGACAGGCTCCCAAAGTCATGAGGTACCACTGCAGGGGGTCGACAGAAAGCAGTGAAAACTGAGTTTGTTAACCTGCTGTCTGCAAAAAGCCCCGTTTCATTTGAAATGTAGAATCAATAAGTGCCTTTCGATAGTTTTAATGTGGAGAAAGTTTTCACAGAGGAATGTTGGCGTGCTTCTTCCAGGGGTTGACCTGCTTCTTGCTGGCTAGCACCTCTAAATCTTGGCAGATCTTCTTGCGAGTGGTCGCCGGCTCGATGATGTCATCCACAAAACCTAAAACGAGCACAGTCAGACTAAGATGTATGTATGTTGGTTTTACGCTATAAGAAAACAAAAAGCAGGGACCGGGAACTGTGATTTTTGGTATGTCTGTTTCTTCAAAAGCAGGTTTACCTCTGACAGCAGCTGGGAAAGGGTTAGCAAACTTCTCCACATATTCAGCCTCTGCTTCAGCCTGGTTCTCCTTTCCTCTGAAGATAATTTGAACGGCACCCTGAGAAAATTAAAAGAGAAAAAACACAGTTAACATTTATATACTAAATAGAGGAAGCACAGAGAAAGGGACGAACTGAAAGACTAGGGGTAATGTATACCTTGGCACCCATGACAGCAACCTCAGCTGTAGGCCAGGCGTAGTTCACATCTCCTCTCAAGTGTTTGGAGCTCATCACATCATAGGCTCCTCCATAAGCCTGGGATGCAAAGGAAAGTCAAAAGATTAATTCAGCAGTAAACTGTGTTTTCAAGCAGTAGGTAAGCAACAGGTGCTTTTTGTAGGCTGCACCTTATGCAACATGAACATAACGATAAAGCAGATGTGCAAGAGAAACCTCTCAACTTGAGCCACAACCAAACCCCACTAAAGTGATGAAATTAGTCCTAAAAAACACACACACACACACACACACACACACACCGTACCTTTCTAGTAATGACTGTTATTTTCGGGACAGTGGCCTCTGCGAAAGCAAAAAGCAGTTTGGCTCCATGTCTGATGATGCCTCCGTACTCCTGAGCTGTGCCTGTTGAGGGCCACCACAGGATCACTGGTCATTAAACTAAACTGATTAAGATACAAACTTCAGCGTGACACATAGGCTGTGAACACAACTGCGGCCTGTACACATGCAGCAAGATATTTTGTGAGAATACCTGGCAGGAAACCCGGAACATCCACAAAGGTGATGATGGGAATGTTGAAAGCATCACAGAAGCGAACAAATCGGGCTCCCTTCACTGAGGAGTTGATGTCCAAACAACCTGATGAAGAAGACAAGAATACAACGGACTGAATAGCTGACAACAGTTAGGTTTTTTTTTTTAAACTTTGGGCTATCCACTTATTTTGCTTACCAGAAGCCACTTTGGGCTGATTACCCACAATGCCCACAGTGCGTCCATTCATACGGGCAAATCCCACCACAATGTTTTTGGCGTAGTTGGGCATGATCTCGAAGAAGTCCCTCTCATCTACTATCTGATTAAGAAAGGGAGCTTTTTAACACGCGCAAAAAGGAAATGAGATTTATTGGCACGTTAGAAGGTGTGTGCGTGTGCACATACTGCTTGAATTATATCCAACATGTTGTAGGCTTTAGTTGACTCAAATGGGACAATGGTGTCCAATGACGGTACCAGACGGTCGCTGAAAAACAAATGAGATGGTCACAAAGAGAAGGAACACATGATTAGTTCAGTGGAGGAAAAGGCGATGGCGTACCTGGGGTCATGGCACTCCCTGATGGGTGCGGGATCCTGATTGCTGAGTGGCAGGAAGTTGAACAACTCTCGCAGGTTGAACAAAGCCTCGATGTCATTTTCAAATGCACGGTGAGCCACACCTACGGATAAGCAATAAGACAAGTAAATTCTGAGTTTCTCTGACCAAACTCAGCGGAGTTAAACATGCCGATTTGAGCAGAAATCCTGGATCAGATTTCATCCACTAAACAAAGTCTTAAACCACCCCTCATTTCTTTATATTTTGCTGGGAAAATGCAAAACAAGTGCAGTGATTTACTTAAATGTGCAAACACAGACTACCGTAAATTCCGGACTATTGAGCGCACCTGAATATAAGCCGCACCAGCTGAATTTTAAAAGAAATATAACT
>JAVDPK010001428.1:58984-78689 GCA_034780415.1 Cichlasoma orientale | reverse complement strand
GTGCTTCCTGCTACAGCGCCCTTTGGCGACCGAAAAAATCTATAGATTAGCCGCATCATATTATAAGCCGCAGGGTTTAAAGCGCGTGAAAAAAGTAGCGGCTTATAGTCCGGAAATTACGGTATATAAAGTATATAAAGTTCAATCTCTTGTCAAGATGATCGCACGCTGCTTCAATAATGTTGAGGTCCGCACTCTCTGGGGACGCCACAGTGTGTTTTTCCTATCCAGCTATGCTTTTACTGCATTGGCAGTGTGTTTGGGATCATTGTCAAGCTGAAAAATGAAGCTGCTGTCAGACAGACACTTACGCAAGTAACCTAAAGTTCTTTGCAAATTGTCTGTTATGTGTAGACACAACACAACTTGGGGTCAAGAAGTTGCAGACGTTGATTGAAAAAGTAGCCAAAACTTTTTCAGAGTTTTTCTGTGACAAACGTCAGAAAGCCTGGAGAAGTATCGCTCAAGACTACTTTAAACAAATTACAAGAAAGTACGTCTCCTTAGACACAAAATATAAAGAAATGAAGGGTGGCTTATGTCAATACTGCAACTGCGACAGGCCTAAAGCCAAAATGCTGATAAAGAGGCAGCAACTGCTGCAGCTTAACTTTAACAACACTCTTCAACATTCAAATATCTAAAAGGGTCTGACCAGACACGGTGGTGTGAGTTTTGGCTCCACCCAGTTCCTCCTGAGTCACATCTTCATTGGTGACAGACTTGACAACATCGGGCCCTGTGATGAACAGGTATGATGTGTCCTATACACACAAACACAATGTTCCTGTGCATATTATAATTTAATGTCTGTCAACACAGAATAGCATTTGCATGGCAGTTTGGAAACATTTCAGTATTTTTTAATGTTTCTTGCAGCTGAAAAGCCCTAAAACTAATATTTTTAAATACAAATTTTAGTTTACTATGTCAGCTTTATTTGTGCTGCTCCATACCTTAACCATGAAGGTGAAATCTGTCAGAGCAGGGGAGTAAACGGCTCCTCCTGCACACGGACCCATGATGAGGGAGATCTGAGGGATGACTCCTGAAGCCATCACGTTCCTCTGGAAAAAGGAACGTGTACAGTGTCAGAAATATTACAGTAGTAGTTAATGTGTTTCCCACCATGCCTCCAGCCATTTAAAAAAAATTAAATACCAGGAATATATCTGCGTATCCAGCCAGAGATTCCACTCCTTCCTGGATCCGAGCTCCTCCAGAGTCGTTCAGCCCGATGACCGGAGCCCCGACTGTCATGGCCTGGTCCATGATCTGATCACAGAGACAATTTAAAAAATGGAGAGAAGATGAGCAAATACATGTACACAGCTACTAAGTTGTTCATATCTGACAAGCAACACAATTAAAAAGAGATGATTAATGCTATTGTGAAACACTAGTGTACCTTACAGATCTTCTGCGCGTGAGCTCCAGATAGACTTCCACCAAACACTGTAAAGTCCTGCAAAAAAAACAAAAACAAAGAGCAGGACAGAGAGAATATCACAGTAAATCGAGCTGCTACGTTTTGCCACAGTTTAGGTTTTCTGTACAATAAATAAGCACCACACCTGACTGAAAACATAAACGAGCCTGCCATTGATTCTACCGCGGCCTGTCACAACGCTGTCACCAGGGAACTAGGAAAGGAAAAAAATAAACAAAATTCAATGAAAATGTTGCAAAATGAGAAACATATTGCTGCCAGAGGAATATATGCACGGCTTGTCACCTTGTTTCTGTCCTGCTCCATGCCAAAATCGGAGCACCGGTGTTCCACAAACATGTCCGTCTCCACAAAGGACTCGGGGTCAAGCAACAGTTGGACTCGCTCCCTGGCTGTCAGCTTACCCTGGACCACATGAGGATGGTAATTTTATTAAAATTTTTGCCAGCCACACTGCAATACTTATGGTTTTAAAGTCTCTGGTAGCTTTAGGTCAATGTTTCAAATGTAGTATATCATTAGTAAGGCTGCTTTAAAGCAATACTTTACCCTAACTTGTGCACCTGCCAGTCTGTTAAAATTGTTCTTGTGTTGTGTGCTTTTATGCGTTTTAAAAGTTATATATAACTTGGAAAAATAATTAAACCTATAAACTTGTACATGAAGTTTGCCAAGTATCGCGCGCGCGCGTGTGTGTGTGTGTGAGACTGTGAGAAAGTGTGAGAGACATAAAAGAGACCCTGAGCCTGACATTTAGCATACCAACCTAACGGCTGCTAATGCATTTGAAGCATAAGGTATTTTAAAAAACGCAGCCACATTAAAGGAAATATGTCTTAATATAAAACATAAGCGTGTGAGTCGGCGTTAGCTGATTTTACCCTTTTATGTTGTGCCTCTATCCTCTGCTGACCTCCCCCCTGCAGCGCCGCCTCTCGCTTCTTTTCAATCCTCTCCTTAACGGACAGGTGGCTGACCGAGTACCAGCGGTAGCCCCGCTGCAGATTCGTCTGCGGCACTGTTGCAGATATTGCGCCATACTTTACTTGCGCCACACTCCTTAAGGAAACCTTTAAGCCATTTATTAGTCCACAACTGCTTCGAGCTACACTAATGGCCGCCATCACTGCTATGTTTGGTAGCTCTTCTTCTTTAGTGTTTAATGTTGGTTGACAAACGGACAAACCAGCGTTAGGTCGCCACCAAGTGGACCGGAGTGTGGGCTGGGGGGTGATCCGACAGTGGGAAGAAAAATTCTCTCTGAGCTAAATCATTTTCTCTTAAAAATGTTACAATCTCCTAATATATTTTACCTGTTGTTTTCCCTAATAGTAGAATTGTGTGAACTGTTCACCCTCTCTTTGTTTCCACATCACCCTACTCCAGGCATACCGATTATGATCTAATGAATGTTTAAGCTTCAGCTTTCTGTATTCTTGTTTCTTTGTGATTGCTTATTTCTCTCCCAGCATTATCGGGAATCCAAAGAAAGTATGTAGAAATATCCTTAATTCCCATCCACTAAATCTGTTTAAAATAATCATCTGTCCGATCTTATGCTTAGTTTTTTCTTTTTCTTCAATAATGTTGCCAGCAGATATTGTGCATAATGACAAGTGATCTGCTGCACTTTTCTTATATATTTACTTAATTCTTCAGAGCCCTCTGTCAGTACGAAAACACTGAGCTTGCAGAGTGCTAGTCAAAATAGTTCTGAACTATGCACCAGAATCAGGGAGGACTGAAACCATAGAGCTGTGCAAGTGGCATAATCCTTGCTTTCTGCCTTTTCAACACCAGCCCACTCAAAACACATGAGGTTTGTCTCAAGATGTTCCCAACTCTTTAAAAACTCACAGGACATGTCATAATTGCACTTGGAATTTAAGCCAGTGAATGTGTGTGTGTTTGAATTTTTTTCTCTTTGTGTTAGTCCTGAAACAGCCTATTGAACTGTCCTTATCCTACAGATGTGTGCTGGAGCATGTCCTGCATTCCTGCAAAGAAGGCTGCTGAGGGTGGTGAAAACTGCACAGAGGATTGTTGGCAGCAGGCTCTCCACCACCACCACAGACATCTACACCAGCAGACGCAGGAAAAGGGCCGCCTGTATCTTGAAAGACTCCAGTCGGGCAGGAAGCTGCAGAGCATCAAGAGCAGACCCACCAGACTGAGGAACAGCTTCTTCCCGGAGGCCATAAAAACTGTTTAACTCTGGTGCTCTGTAAGGCAACAGACATGTAAAAAATCACTTGTGTCTTTGCACTGTCCACTGCACTTTATTTTTCTTATTTATATTTAATATTTATACTAAATACCAGGAAATTCCGTGAGATTTTCGTCTCACCAAGTCACATGAAACATAGCTCTTCTTGCTTTCTCAAAATGCTGCCCATATCAGTTTAGGGGAAATAGTGTGATCATTTGCTGCCTTGAGAAGCAGATTACTTGACGTTTTGCTTTTGTTTATTTATTTATTTTTTGCCGCAGATAGATTAAAGCCCAATTTATGTGCACAGTTTTCCACTTCATCTACTGCAATTGTGAGCTTTTAACGGCTTCAGAAACACCGATTCCTCTTTTTCGTTTTTCATAAACTTTGCTCAACCTGGGAAAATAATGTAGTTGATCATTATGTTGCAAATTCTAGGACAACAGCGCGACCGGGGAATCAAATGATGAAATTTGGACCAATAGCAAAAGGGGGACGAGCTCACACAGCCAATCAAAAAACAGGAACTCCTAACAACAGCAGGTGGGTGGGACCTCTGCCGATCTTGAACGTCAAGTCACAAGACGTGAAGATCTGAGTTTAAATTGTAAAGTAGACCGTCTTGTCAGTTTTGGCGCTGCCTTGTTGCTTTAAAGAAGCACTGTGCATTAAAGAGAAAATAAATGAAAAGCTGAGGTGTATATTTTTGCATATTTTTACACAGTTAAGGGGTTTTCTACAATTGCAGGACAATTTCTGTCCCGCTCATGAATGTGAAAATAATCCATGCGCGAAATACTGAAACAGACATTCCAGCATTCCCGAGACAAAATGTAAATCTAGTTGCTGAAAAGTGGTTTCAAAATATTATCTAAAATACAAAATAGCTCTTAAAACCACCACAATGGCATTTTTTTTCTTGTTCCAACTTCTTGAGAAGCAAACTGCATGTGAAATATAGCAGTTAAAATAAGTTATAAATCCACCTTCTTCTTTTTTTTTGATAAACGTCTATTATAATTTGTAAACCATTTTTTAAAATTATCACATTTTATTCACTGCAACTTGTGCCCCTCAACAAATGTGCAACCTTGTTAGCGTAACCTATTGAGCCTGGAAATGAAAGAGACGAAACAGTGAGATGACGTGAAAAAACAAGGTGACATGATTACGTTGTGTGCTAACACCATGGGTAGACCAAAGGTCAGCCCTCTTTGACATATTTTGTATTTTTCCAATCTTTTCTGATTAGGTTGAGTGTGTCACTCTAACCAATGCAACCCTGTTACCCATATTATCAAAAGAAGACAAATTCATTTCAAAGTTTCCTTTCTTTATCTATAGAACTACATTCATCCTTGACTTTCACGGTGCAATACATTCCACTGCTTGCCTCTTTTTCTGAGAAAACACTAATACACTGATTTGGAATCCTGTTGCCATTCATATAAGCCAAACATTACAAACATATGTTAAAAACATATACATTTTTTTCTTAAACATGTCTGTAGTTCTGAGTATTTATTTGTCACATTTATGTCATAACCTACAAATAAAAGTAATATATCCAGTGTACAAACCTGTTACTATAATATAAACCCTGTTACCATATCATTTTAATAAAATAACCATAAATGTTTTCATTATCTCACAAGGCTTTACTCTCTTGCCTTTTTAATAGTTCGGATTATATGAATAGTGTAGTTGAGCAAAGATTTGAAAATAAATATTGAAATTACTAACAAAAATGTGTGACTAAAAGTTGGGCATGGTAGATTTAGAAAGTTGTTTAAATTAATATACATTAAGTCTTATCTTAAACTGAAGTAAATGAGCATTCACTATGAAGGTGAATATCTTTAACTTAATGATTATTTATCTTAAAATATCTTTAAAATCTTCTTTTTCAGGTTCTTGAGTATTGGTAACAGAGTTGCGCCAAGCAGCACAGAACAATAACTAGCAAATTCTACTTTTTTAAAGCCTAAATTGTCCTCCAATTGTAGAATTATTCTTAAACATGAATGCCTATGAGTCAGCAATTATTTGCGAATTTATTCTATATGATAAAACTGAGGCAAAAACTGTCAAAATTCATAAAATGTAAAATGCCATGCATAAAATAGCTCCGTGCTCAAGTATGTATTTCCACCCTCTTATTAAACATATCACTTCATTTTAAATGGCAAGTTGCTACGTAGTTTATGACTAATTATGATCATAATAGTGAGGAAATAAAGCAAGGTAGGACACGGGAAAGGCGCTATTACGTGAACCATTGGTACACTGCGGTAACCACGGTAACTAGTGGAAGTCTCGCGTGATGATTATGCCTGTCGAAAGAGGTTGATGCGAGGAAAAAGTGGAAAATCGAATGATTGATGCATTTGCAAAACGGCAAGTTAGCTATGTTTCAGTCACCGCTCGCCGAGCATTACAGCGAAACTTACCAGCACTGCAGAATGTTTCTTAGCAGCTCGCATTTTCCTCCTACGTGCGAGGTATAAAGCGACCCGAGGGGGTTAGTGATACGGTTGAATCTTCGCTAGCTAGAGCGTTAGCCATGCTAGTGCTAGCTGGTTAGCTTTGTTTACATCAAGTGCGCGCCTGGGATCTGTGAACGGATTTGTGACCCGGCGAATTTATGATCTCGTGAGGGGGTTGTTCAGGTAAATTCGACTATAAGACTGCGTTGCAGAGTACATTGGCTCTATGGCTATCATCGATGATCTCTTGTGCAAAACGTCTGGCTGATGCAGTAAGCTAACGTTAGCCACATCATGCTAATCTTTTAATTATGGGTGATCTGCTCATTCGAGTCAGCGTTTGCCCCTAGAATTTGTTGGGGATGAGTGTAATTATAATTCTAATAGGCCCGAATTAAAAGGAACTGTAACTGTGATATGAAAGAGTTGTGGTTAAATGGAATGACTACGAACCGGTGATGCTAACCTTAGGTAGCCACCTGCCAAGCTAGCTAACGTTGTGCGCGTTTAGCGATAACCGCCTCACCATGGTCGTTGTTTCACATTGTATATATTATTGATTTATGACTAATATCTGTATTGGCACACTGGAGTGACTGATTGTTGCGTCGCTAGGTCAGTTTATATCTCCTCCATCACCCTGAGGCTGGGCTGTCTTTACATCGCTGCGAGCCGCTGGATTTTTTTTTCCTCCTCTGGACCGTGTTTCCCTGAGGCTGCGGAGCACATCGCCATGAACCCGGTTAATGCAACCGCTCTATACGTGTCCGCCAGCCGGGCCGTGCTGCAGTGCGACCCACGGCAGCCTCATACCTTCGCAGAGATGTACAAACTACTGCCCTTCTTCCGAAAGTCCCTCGCATGTCTTGTCTGTGGTAAGTGTTTTGGGAATATTATACCAACACATAGCACACTTTCAGTGCAGCTTTTGTGTTATTTGCAACACTATATTCAGAACCATTAAATTGGCGAATTGTATTTTTTTCTTTTTTTAAAAAACCCAATTACCATTAATATTGACTGAAGTGTCGGTGGGCGTGCGTGTGCTCGCAGCATTTGACACGATTTGTCGCGCTCGCCACCGTAGTCTCCTTGGCAACCGAGGCTGGAGCCCCAGTCATCCGTCCTCTTGACAAGACAGATGACTGCTCCGTTGTTGTGCCTGCTGCAGAGCCATGTGTTTCTTATTCATGCTTTATTTACCAGCCCGGCTTAGCTAGTGGAATATCAGAGCTGGCACAGCTTGCATTGAGGAGACAGACAATATTGACAGAGCTGTACGCCACAACATTTTTGACCTGTGCCTGTTATTTGACGGTGGTTTTGCTGTGCTTATTTCTGCTTTGAAATATTCAATCAGAATTGCATGTTTGGTTATGTAAGCAGTAAAGATATATAAAAATCGATTCATCCAATGGTCCTTCTTTGCTTATTAACAATAAAAGTTTGGTACAGAAACAGTTCCAGTTCTGGCTAAATAACACAATAATATTGAGATCACATGAATTGGTTTTCTAGCTCTACTGAAAAGGCAGCAGTTGATAAGTAGATTTGGCATATGTACCTGATGAATTGTTAAAAATTCATCCACAAAGCTGTTTATCAAATATTTTGATGTCAACTTAATCAGCACTTGAAGCGCTTGTTCCAGATTCTGCACACTGATGACGTGTGTCACTTTATCCTGATTATTTTTTATTTCTTTACTGTTTATCAGAGAGAACGAGGTATTTACCATGTCTGTGATATTTTTGTAATGATATATTATTATACTCTTTTAAGTAAAAAGCTACTTTTGCTGCTCCCTTGTCACAAGGGGTCGCCTCAGCAGGTAGCTCTGCATGTTTGATTTGGCAGTGCTGGATGCCCTTCCTGACACAACCCCAGAGGGATTTGTGTTTCCAGCTGGAATCAAACTTTTCGCTTGCTAAGTGAATGTGTAATCCAGATATATTTATGATTTTTAAATGATAAATTATAGATATATTTGTAAAATTGAAATGTTTGTTGTAGCTCACTGGGGAATACAGCTGTTTCTATAAAGCTATGATTGTGTGAGGTGGAGCTGAGTATCAATACTGTGTCATAGTAGCTGTGCCTTTGTTAAAAGGTACTAAACAAGTGGATTCACTTCTCGTCTTCACTTTCTCTCAGGTAAACTGCTCCAGGATCCAATTTCTCAAACACATCCAGAGTGTCAGCATTATGTCTGCTTAGGCTGTAAAGGCCAGAAAATGCAGATAAGACCGTCATGCAGCCGCTGTAAGGACTACTCCTCCTTCCAGGAGAACAAACAGCTCTCTTTACTAGTGCAGTGCTACAGGAAGCTCTGCCTCTATGTAATTCATTCACCGTTGCTGTCGTGTGTCAGCAACCATGTAGGAGGATCTCCAGAGGTTATGGCCTTGCTAGAGGAGGTGATAGTGTCACACAAAGATGAGCTGGAGGACCCAAGCCTAGCGCACGAAGATGTGAATCCCTCTGCTCCTGAGTCCCTAACCCCCACAGAGGCACCACCTGCTCCCGCAGAGCTCTCAGCTGTACCTCAGAGCTCCTCCTCTGATCCTCCCTGTTCCAATGGACCACAGGAATGCAACGGAGAAGTGCTGGAGGACCTAGATCCCTCTTCTCCTGAGTTGGAGGTATGCGAGCTGGTAGAAGAGCAGCCACAGGCAGGCCTGTCTGTATCCGATACTGGTTGTGGCGGATTGGAACTGAGTCTGACCACTGGACGTTTAGCCCCGACACCAGGCACTGTGTGCTCACTCAGGGATGGGGAGTCAAGTAGCAGGGAGCTAGAGGAGGGGGAGGTGTTGCTTCTCAGTGTGGAGGAGGTGTTACAGACATTGGATCCCCTTCAACCTGGTCGAGACTCTCTTCATACACAGCCGGTTAGGACGCATACTCACGCTCACACAGCTACGGACAGAGCACACACTCAAATGTACATACAGTTGGATGCAGCTCACAACTACACACAGATTCAAACAGGCAGGACTAACACAGTGGCAAGCCATGGTGCTCATACACACACATCTTCCTGTGACCCTCATTCAGCTTCCAAGCCCCCGCCAGTCCGCCTTAACCGTAAACGATCTCATTCAGAGAGTGACAGGGAAAAAGTGAAACCTCTCCCTATTGCCTCTATCCTGCAGGGCTCTTCCTCAAATTCACACACTCCTAATCCCTCTCACACACTGCACACACAGCCACCCACACCTGCCCTAACTGTACCAGCGCACACATACTCATCGCTTCCCAATGGGGCACCTCCGAAGCCCAGTCGACCTGCACCGAACCACAATAAAGGTGCCAGGAAACATCTGGAGCCAAGTCCTAAGAAGCCACATGTCAAGGCTCGCTCTGTTGGAGCTTCCAAGACTAAGGACAGAAGCAAAGACCAGCGGCTGATGTCAGGCTGCCTGGTGCCCCAAGCACCTGCAAGGCCTCCATATAAGAAGCCAGTGGAGAAGAAGGGCTGTAAATGTGGGAGAGCCACTCAGAATCCATCTGTGTTGACCTGCAGGGGACAGCGTTGTCCCTGTTATTCAAACCGCAAGGTGAGGCCACTAATCTATTCAGTCGGCACATTATACATTTAAAGTGTAATGCTGTTATTATGTGAGTTTGTGTAGATTGTTCATGCCGCTATTTTATGATGTGTTGGTGTTAACGTGTCAATTATGCTTTAGTACTGTCTTTTTAATATATTTTTTTAAAATTTGAACCCAAAGAAAACAAATAGTGTGATAATAAGAATGTCTTTATAGGCCTATTGTTTTAATTGTGCATTGGTTTCACTGGTTTAATACTCACCTCTTAAGACAAGCAGTGGCATTAGTAGATGTGTGAACAAAAATGTCCTTTATTTGATTTGGAGATTTTTAGATTTGTTTGTGGCAAGATCAGAAACCTGAAAGCTTTGCAGCTTTTATGCCGCACTGGTCCTGTGCAGGTGGAGTAATATCGCCTGTTTTCTTTATTCTTTCTCAGGCGTGCTTGGATTGCATCTGTCGAGGTTGCCAGAATTCCTACATGGCCAATGGTGAGAAGAAGCTCGAGGCCTTTGCAGTGCCAGAGAAGGCCTTAGAACAGACACGGCTTACGCTCGGTATCAACCTCACCAGCATCACAGCAGCCGCCGCGCTCCGCAATCCAGCAACCACCAGCATCCGCGCAAACACCCTCCTCAATGTTGCCACTGCAACGGGGACCCCCGTGTCGACAGCTTTCCTATCCCCCAGCCCCCCACAAGAGCCCAACTATGAGGACAGCCTCGAGCTGCTGATTGGATGAGAGGCTGGGACTCCAAAAATAGACAGCATGGTGTTGATAGAATGTGACAGCTGATCATTGTGTCTGTCAGACAACCTGTACCTACCCCTTGAGGGGAGGCAATCTTAAGGCAGCTATGGGTCTGTCCTGTCCTGTCCTGTAATCTGCTTTCCTTCTGTGTCAGAAAATGCTGAGTAGTATGACTAGCATGGGTGTGCCAAAGCCTCCTGTATTGTGCCTGTGTGCCAGTGTGTATTGTTGCCTGTCTCTAGTTAACACTTAATCTCGGTTCCAAGGCTGTTCTGTACATCACAGGTGCTTTTTTTTGTTCATAGACCACAGACATACTCTTAAGAGGCAATAGAAACTTATCCAAGGTTTTTGTTTGTGTGTGCACTCACAAGTATTCAAGTATCTGTGAATTTTTCCCCACCTGACATTTGGTGCATAATGACAACTGCATCATCATCATCATCATCATATCAAGGTTACAACATTTTCCATGTTTGAGTATTAGTCCTTAAGCTTTAGAAATGCATCATTGGTATCAGGACAGCCCTTACTAACCTTTAACACTCTGTGTGTTCATAATTATTCATAATTGTGAAGGACTCTTGTGACTTATCTATGTAGATCGTATGTCTCACACAAGACTGTATGCCTTTTCTAGCTCATTAACTCACTCAATCCAAGTACTGTCAGATGTTAATGAATTTGTCTTAATGAACTTGACTAATGCAGGCGTTGTACAGGCAGCGAGATAATGTCAAGGCACTTGGCTGGTTCCACAGTTTGTGCGTGCGTGCGTGCGTGTGTGTGTATGTGCCTGGTGAGATTTACTGTAATGTCAGTGGGGAGGCAGTTGGTGGGTTGTGAGCACTTAGTCTGAATGATTGGCCAAATTACAACTAAAACCATTGTTAGCATAGCAATAGGAGCACCAACACGGGGCCTCCCAGCTCCAGTGTGCGCACACAAACAGTTGTTTACAGTATTGCCATTTTAGACTTCAACTGACTGTCTTCGAAAACAGTTACACTGTTATGCTTTGATTATAGGATTGTACATCACTCTGTGTGTGTATAGATAAACCGAAGCCATAGGTCATCATTTACAAGACAAAATATGCTCTGTGTGTGCATTCCCTCCCACGCTTGTAGTGTCCAGACTGATCGGAGACCAACTCAGAGACTATTTTTGATACCAAGTGTTTGAGATTTGGCACCACTGTCTTTCCTTTTGGTTAAATCACAATGAAGCCCTCCCATAACTCAAGACGCTGTGTTGTCCACATTTGTGTTTACTGTCTCGGCTGTAACTACGATATGTTTGTTAGTCCAGTCCAGTGACCAAAAAGAGACTGAAGACCAACCAAACTCCTTGGTTCTTTATTAACAAGAAAGTAGAAGGCGGATTACAATATGATCTATCTTCCTCTGTGTGTGTGTTTCAAAATGTATTTCTTTTGGGCATTACTTGAACCCTGTTTAGTTTTTTTTTTTGTATTGTTTTTTTTTTTAATGTAAAAACTCTTGTTTGGGGAGTGATTATTATTGCTGAAACATTCACTGCCATATTATGGAAACATGTACTACAACATGAATTAAACAATAGTTTTTTACTTTTTCAGTTTTGTGTCTTAAAATTGAATTCCTTAAATAACCATCAATGTCTCCACTGAATTTTCATGGCAAGCCATTCGGCAGTTTTAGGGATACCGGTAGTGATAAGAGCATGTGGGGGATCAGGATTTGTGTCCATTTGCAATTAGAAGTGTAAATCTATTGGAAAACACTTTAAATGCAGTATATACTGGTGCATCTCAAATAATTAAATATTAAATTGTTCATTTTTATTATTGTAATTCACAAAGATAAACTTTCATGTATTCAATTCAGTTTTACTTATATAGCGCCAAATCACAACAAACCGTTGCCTCAAGGCTTGTTTTGTTTTAGTACTGGGGGTTCCTTCACCACAAGTTACTGCATCAATGTGGTGTGGCATGAAGGGATTCATTTTTTGGCACTCCTGAAGTGTTCCTGAAGCTCGGGTTGTTTTGATCGGAGCCTTCAGCTCGTCTCTATTTTTAGGTAAGGTGTCTCATTCTCTTCTTCCTCCTGATGATACCCCGTAGATTCCCTGTGGGGTTTGGGTCAGGCAAGTTGGCTGGCCAATCAGTCACAGTGCTAACATGGATCTGAGAAGGTAAGTCCTGCTTGAAAAGGAAATCTGCATCTCCGTAAAGCTTGTCAAGCAGATGGATGCACAAAGTGCTCCAAAATGTGAAAAAGTGTGGCTTGATATTGGGAATGTTGTAGTTACTTTTTTGAAGCCACCTGTCTGTGGTGGCTCTTGATGCACTGACACCATTATAAGTCCACTCTTTGTGAAGTTTTACTAAGTTCTTGAATCAACTTTTCTTAATCTTCTCAAGGCTGCTGTCATCCCTGTTGGTGTACACCTTTTTCCCTACTGCACTTTCCCCCTCCAGCCAACCTTAACCTTACGTCCTTGTGGAGGGTAACAGTGATTGCCATCTGCGCAACTGTCAAGTCAGCAGTTTTCCACATAATTACAGCTTGGTATGCTGAACTAGACCAAGAGATGCACAGTATTTGCACTGTTTATATACTAATTTAATTCAAAATTCAAATTTTTCTAATGATTTGAGACAGTAGGTTTCTGATTTCTGTGAGCTATAAGCCAAAATCATAATTAAAATATAAAAAGGGCTTTTAATATTTCACCTTATGTGCAATAAATATAGAATATATGAAAGCTGACCTTTTTTTAAGTACAAAAAAATAACTTTTTCATGCTATATTAATTTTTTTGAGATGCATTAGTGCTTCTGTTAAGGCCTTGGGAACCTCAAAATCTTTTTCCTACCATATTTATTTAAGGTATTGCATAATGATGACATTACTGTCAACGAGAAAGAAGCTTCATTCATAATATTCAACATGTAAAATCTTGTCAGTATTTTTGATAAAAGACCTGTCACGTGTCCAACACCGCTGCCATATCCAGGGACTGACAACTCAGCTGGCAACAGTTTCACCTGCAGGCAAAACGAATTGCTTCAATAGAAAGCATTCACGCGTGACATCATTTAATCTGTGTCTATTGTATGGCTCCAAATGGACCTTTCTCCTAATGCACAACATAATCCATGTTTGCTGCCACACGATAGGCTTGCTTGCAGTTTACCAGCCTTGAAAACAGAATTCATATCCTGTGTAAGGTTGACCAGTTATTAGTCCACTGATGGATTTATATTGGGCCGCTGGGAATGTCCCACCGCAGCTCAGTTTGATCACAATCCCACATAACCCATGGTCCCGAAGAAGTCCTTTTGCAGTCCTAACAGTCTTCTCTTCCAGTCTTGTTCCATCAGACTGCCGCTCATGTCATCAAGCAACATTCGGGTTCACCTCTGCTCATGCCTTTTTTAAAATTTCAGTCCCCAGCTCCCTTTTTAGCTCACAAGGAAGGCCCCAAAGTAGTTTGCCCTGCCGTCCATCTCTATGGCGCTAGCGTTGCTAACAGTAATGAAGAGGCGATCCGCAGGCTGTAGAAAGGCAGTGCCAGCCTGATGCAGAGAGAAGAGGCCGGGCTCCTGACCCCGAGGCCAGCAGACGCTTCTGAACGATTTCATCAGCAGGATGGGGGCCGTGTAGGAACTCATCTGTGGGCCAACATGAATAAAGTATTACATTATATATCAGCACATTTCATTGATTTGTAAGGATTTTGTCTTTCTTTGGCTTGAATTCACAGGCAACAGTAAATATATCGACTTCATTCCCATCCCCTTTGACACTGAGGTTATTTAAACCAACTGCTTCTTAAAGGAAATTTAGATCTTCTAGATTTAGATCCTAGGACACAACACCAATCAAATTCCACACACAGAGAGGGACATAGATATAGAAACTGCAAGAAGACTATACAATATGAGTAGTAATTTCTTGGATTGCAAAGGTGCAGCTGTCTTTTCAATGTCAGCTCTCATTTGAACAGCTTAAATTCTTTTAACTGAATAAAAACTACATGCTCACTATAACCGAGCATCTCCATCAACTATCCTTTAATGGGTTAAAACAAGCTTTGACCTTCTTGTAGATGTACTGGACAAGCTGAGCTCCTTCCTCCTCTTTTGAGTCCCCTTCCATCTCCCCTGTGGAGGGGAGTTTGAAGTAGGTCTGGGCGTAGATGTAGTAGAGGCCTGCTCTGGGCACCAGCAGCTCTCCTTCCCTCAGCTCCATGTTCTGCAAGAAGGACAGGCCTCTCTGGCCCTCCCACGCTCTGATACGCTCTCCCAGGTACCCCTTACCGCTCCGCAAACCTGCAATAACACACAAGCATACAGAAACTCACACATACTATATATGCATGGAGGATTCATTGAAATACAAGAACAATTGAAGCTTCAAGATAGCGTTTTACTAAACTCAGTGAGAGCAGTAATTGGTAACCAAAATGGTAACAAATGTTTATGGCACATTCAGTGGTTGAGTCATGTTTACAGATGTTCCCGCAGACCAACAGCTGTCCAACAACTGCTTCTCTAATAGATTAAGATAATGTTCAGCTATGTGTTGGTGCTACATCATGTGGAAGAATTGTGTTTTCTATCAACATGGTGATTAATTTAAAACTACTAAACCATTATTCAATGCTACATTTGACTGTCAACTAAGCCCTGCATCGGCGGGGATGTTGCTCAGCAGACTCTATTGCCAAATAATTAGAATGAAAGTATCAATCTAGGCAGTATATGAGCTCTTTTCTTTTCATTTTCCAGACAAAGACTAATGACTCATCTAAAAGACAAGTATAGGACATGCAAGTCCTGACAGACATGTAGGTATGAGGAGGTAACAAAATCTGAAAGGCGCCTCGGAAGCCTGGAAGCGAAATTCCTAACCTCTGGCCCCGAAAAGGTAGAGCACTGTGAACACGTGCTATGGAAAATCACAAATCCTGTGCAGGTGTCTATTATGCAGTCCGGGACCACATGTAACTGATAAAATGATCCTCACGCTCTGATTTTGGAGGCTCTGTTGATGAGACAACACCGGTCACGTGGGCAGCAACTTTTGGAAGCGGGGCCCCTCTGATTCCAGGCCCCCGGAAAGGCAGCGCTCCTGTCAGATTTTCTGCGAAAAACAAAACAGGATACAAAACACACACAGAGGGCATTTTTCAGTGGAAAAAGTCATACATGAATTCATTATCGTAATTGACACTGAATGGCGTCGTTGTCCTTACTTCTCACAGGAGCTGGTATCACTTTCTGGAATCTTTCAGCAATCTTCTGACAAAAAACAGAAAGAAACAGGGATAGGAGGGTTAGTCAGTGCTATAGTGAAGCAGAATAAAATCCAAAATCCAATCAGTAGTGTCCCTTTAAGTCCACGTAATGAAGTTACATGGAGTTAAAGGGTAGTGACAGTACTGTCAAAAATAGTCTTTTAGATGCGATTGTAAAACAGATTCAACCCTAGCCAATTTCAGCTGAACAAAGATCACTAAAAACCTGCTTTATGTAGTAGTGGAGCTGTTGCGTGACCTGCCAGCAGGGGTCGCTTTTTTTGTCCTCGGCTGCTGCATCCTGGAAGTTCAGATTTGCGTTTACAAGACAGGACATGCTGCTCCTGGAAAAACTGTCCTGCATCTGTCAGAGTAAAACAAGAAGCTGTGTCACTGATTTACCCAAATGTGAAAATTATTCTTCCCTGCCAATTGACCTGTTTTATCTGTGTATATAATACTGGAGGATATCTTCCTGCAATGTAAATATCTACGGCATAACCATCATTATCACACCTTTCCACACATTTGCGCCAAAATGCCTGTTCTGGAGAAAGATCCACGAGACGAACAAAAGTGCTTATAAGGACTTTTTTTCCCCCCCAGCTGTAAAATACAATAGGTCTGTTGTAATCACCATAAGACATTTCGTGTGCGTGCGTGTGTCTCTGTGTGTTTGGCGGTATGCTGGAAACATTATTATAATGAAAGTAATAATAATAATTTTCAGCAGGCTGCCTTTCTTGTCACAGGTGTGCCCGGGGTTGTGATTCCTGTCATTAAGATATTTTAGAGGCGTTTGCAGCTCGTCACAATGTCTGTCCGACTCTGAAATGTGTTGCTTTAGGGTGTCACAACCCATTTCCTCCAATTGTTTTCTTGTTATCTACTCGCCCCAACTTTCTCCCCTCTCATTGTCCGGCGCTGGATGCAGAAAGTCCCGAAGGGATTATTATGGGACTTTAAGGAGTAGCCGACATAAAATTATCTTAAAAAGTAGAAATTCCTGGCGCATTTATTTCTATTCTTAAAAGCAGGCTATTTCTGCGGCTATTAAAGTGAAATTATAAGGCAGTTTTAGGGTGTATTTGACTGTGTGGTACACAGGTCATTTGGAGTTCATATTTTAATATCCCGTTCCTCTGTCCTCGATTATCTTGTGCCACAGGTATGAACTGTATGCCCCCGCAAAGATCTTAGTAAATTTAACCTGTCACCATGAAATATGTCAAAACACCCCCACTTCACTCATGCATTCAGCGCAAGACAAACGCGTATCTTACCGTGTTCAGGACTTTGTTGAAGTATATAAAACTGACGGCGACCGCGATGGTCTGGAGGAGGACTGTTGCGAGTATGATGAGCCCCAGACTCTGGACAGAAATAGTCATGGCCAAATCACAACGAGTAGATTCACCTACAGCTAAGACCAAAGGATCAAGAAAGCGCTTCAGACTGGCAGGACGAGTCAGATCAAGCTCTGTTGCATTTCTTCTGTGAGGAGAGAGAGGGAGGACAACCGTGCAGCCGTCTGTAGGTGGAGCAGAAAGGAGGTATGGAGGAATACAACAGCCTCAAGATGTCACTGTTATTAGATAGAGAAGGGCAGGGAGCTGCTACACATGCAACTTTAGGATACCTTCAAGTAGTGTGGGAAATGTGGAAACTTAGTTGCGATTTACAATGGGATCTTTTTTTAAAAATTCACTTCTAATTCTCACTTTTGTGCTACTAATAAAATCATATACTGTAGTATTATGATAGAATAAAGAAGATCACAATCAAAGGCAGAAAAGTATATATGCTTAAACGCCTAAAAGACTATATGAAATCTTGAAGTATTTAAAAATAATTCCTAATAATTCATCTGCTTATTGTGTCCAGCATGCAGCCCGTCAGTGCACTTTTACAACTTAAGTCTCCAAATGTGGAGTTGCTGAAGGCGGCATGAGATGATGAAATTAGCTGAGGACATCTGAGGACAACATGAAGACCCTGGAAACAGACAGTGAAGTCATTTTTTCTTTCTTTAAAAACAAACAAAAAAAAAACTTTTAATATTTGAAATAAGTTATCATGGAGTCAAAATCTTAAACAGCTGCAGAACTACAAGTGAAGTCAGTTACAGTACCCCAGTGTGCATTTGTCCTTCTGGCATCGCTTCAGTGTTGCTTTATGAAGGAAATAAGGCGGTTATTGTTAATACTTGTATGTTACATATGACTAAAAGCAGTTGTATGTGTCACAAGTAATAGAAGTACGTGAATGCAGCATCAGGCTAACACTGCAAGGACGTTTTGGATAGAAGTGCTGTGCAGGTAGCAGATCATCAGCATCTCAAAGTAATCTCCTTCCTGCTATTGTGCGGTGATCTGAGAGACTGCTATCTGATTAGCGCCAAATGACCTGCCGTTTTTTTTTCTTCTACATACCCACATAGTATTTGTCTCACGGGAGTGATTGAATCTACAGAATTAAACCTCGAGTGGCTCCTGGTAGTTCCCATGCTTTCATTCCATCACCTCTAACCCTTGCTCTATTGTCAGTGTGAGGAAGTGAAAGTGGGGCTGGAGGAGTTCACAGCTCCAGGATGTGAATGACCCTCCCAGCAATCAAACATTGAGAAAAAGCATGTAAAGCACATTCAAACCCGCACGCATGCAACTTCAATCGTCACACGTTTGCACGGTGACTGAACATTTCCCAGCTCGCTTACAGAGGTGGGCAGCACCAGAGGCATTTAAAAATGTTCTCAGAAGTCCAAACGAGGATAACAGTAGAGATTAAAATCTCAAAATGCGGAAGGTAAAGTGAAGATTCCTGTATTCCCTTTAGTGAGTTAATTCCCAGGCTTGTCAGAGAGAAGGAATGGAGAAGGTGAGTGATATCTGAAGACTATTTGGCCTCAGGCAAGCCAGGTGACACCCTGAGAGACATGCCTATCAACCCTTCAACAGCAAACACGCATTTAAACATGCATTTTCATCATCCTCTTTCCACGTATCTTATTGTTATTTGTTCTCCTTATGTTCAGTCATTTGGTGGCCTTTGACCTGCGTGAGGTATTTTCTCATGCACCAGGCTGTGGTTAGCTTTAATCCTCTAGCGTTTCAGAGCCTAAAGGAATAGTTCTGTGAAATATGCCTGTTTTCTTCCTTGCAGGCAGGAAGGTGAAAAGGGAATCAATCTTATATCTGTCTGTTAAAGCTACAGTTGGTACAGGGCAATGACACACAACTTTTCAGATTTGCCTTTGTACACCACCACAGAGAATCAAGCAAGCAATATGTGATTGAAGAGCAGACTTTCATATTTTCTGGCAAAGTCTAATCTGGCCTTCTTGCTCTTGAGTGTAACCTTATTGTAAACCCTTTGGATTTCCATTCATGAAGGCATCTCTTGATTATACACTTTGACAAAGATACAGCTACTTCCTCAAAGTGTGTGTGTGTATATAGATATATATATATAGAGCTGGATGACATCTGAAAGATAAGATTATGGCTAAGAAGGAGAACCGGAGCCCTCGATGCTGACTACCAAGACTATATGAAGTACCCACTGAAAGTCTACTAGAAGAAGCGAAGGCAGCACTACAGACAATCCCTACCACGACTATCACTGAAACCAATCAGTAGATTTATACCACGGCAGCAGTGATCCTTGAGATGCTTGGCTATAAGATGAACAGCAATAAGGAGCAGTACCCTCCATGGAAATGACGACTAGAGGCTAAGATCAAATAAACCGGATGTTCTCCACTGAACCATCCAAGGTATAATCTCAGTGGCAGGGGAACAATATAAGAAAAGCACACCCACCAAGGCTGGAAACAAAGCAATACTGGAAGAGCATATGGGATAAGGATGCGTCACACAACACCTCAGCTCAGTGGCTAGTGGATCTAAGAGCAGACCACAGCAACCTCCCTGAACAGGCTCCAGTAACCATCACAGTGGCAGA
>JAVDPK010001428.1:45760-58884 GCA_034780415.1 Cichlasoma orientale | reverse complement strand
CACACACACACACACACACACACACACACACACACACACACACACACACACACACACACACACACACACAGAGGTAATACTGAGGCAGGCTCACAGCGTAAAATAGATGTGCAGAAAGCGTTTTATTAACTCTGGTTGGTAATAATTCCAACTGTCTGCCTGATTTAGGTCTGAACAGTTGAATATACCATGTGTGTGCTGGGGCTGACCCCCGTCGTCCTTGGCTTTATATGTGATGCTGTATTTCTGGCATGTGTTGCTTTCAGCAGAAGCTCAGATCCAGGTGTCTAGTCCTTAAGGCAAAGTTCTCATGTGCAGCACGTATATGTAGTTTATCTGTGCTGGTGTGTGAGGTGCTGAGTGACACTCCCTGTTCCATTTTGTCAGAATGTGTCAACACTCTCATTGCCTTTTCTTTTTATCCCTCTAACCCTCTCTCTCCTCTCTTCTTTTCAGCTCTGTGTTGCAGTTCTCACAAAGAAGACAGTTTCTTTTACTATTTTTTATTTTATTTTAGTCAAGATGCTATTCTTTTCTCAAGGCTAAAGCAACCACTCTGCACTGATTTCACCCTCAAAGAGTAAACAGAACTTATGACTTGAGCAAATTTCAGAACAAAAGATGTAAAAGAAGAAAAGGCATAAATGGTCAGTTCATACACATTCATTCACTTGTGAACTTGATTTTTGCTATAGACTGAAAACATTTGGGCTTGACATAAAAAAAAATCAATATTAAACAAAAGATCAACATCTCAGCTTTTCTTTCCAGGTATTTACATGACTAAAAGGCTATGTTTCCTGGGCTTTTTTTAAATTTCTAATTTGGGTAAATTGAGATTTTTACCTTTCACCTTATTTTTGTTGCTCACTAGGTAGAAAAGATGTAGTGATCTTGATTTTCAAACATGGCAAACAAAATAAAAAACAAACAAACCTCAGTCTGTGGGTAATTCTGCTCAGGGATGTACTATGTAAGCTTTCTGAAATGTTTAAGGGACTTGGTGTCTCTCTGACTGTTCTTCTTTTGCCATAATGCTGAACTGGGCCCTGTCACACACACAAAGACTCAGAAATATATAGCCACACACACACACACACACACACACACACACACACACACACACACACACACACACACACACACACACACACACACACAGTGGCTCCACTTGTCATATGATGCAAACCTTGTGATAGACGATGTTGTTACAGGAGACACATTCCAGCGGGATTTGTTGGGGGATCTTAGGTGTGAAGCATGTGTTTTTGTGTGAGTGCGTATGTAAAGAGCCAGGCTCCTTTAAACCAATGTGTCCATCAGCGGTTCTCATTGGCATGGTAACTTCACACCACCATCAACAAAACCACAGACTAGATCTCGCTTTTGCTATTTTTTGCCTCTTTGGCTCATCTGCTAAAACTGCGGTTTCCACTATCAAGTGGCGCCTGCAGCCTCACTGGCTCTTAACAGAGATGGAGGACACTGAAGTCACATCAGCCCCTTTGACCATGTGGCTCTAATAAGGTTATTAGATGTGGAGCTGGGGGAAGGGTCAAATCTACAGTCACTTGCAATCAGAATAACACGGAGGAATGAGGGAGAGTGCGGGGAGAGTTCTCCACCTGAAGTCTCTGTGTGGGTGTTCCTGCCAGCCACCTGCCTAACTAAAAAAAAATCTTCTTCTGCATTTATAAAATTGTATCATAATCTGCAGTCCTTGCTGAAGCTGACTACCTGGTCTCCATAGAAACACAGATTTTGAGCACATTAATCTTGCACTTCACCAAAATTAATTGTGTGGATAATACCTGCTGCCTCATGTAAACATCATATTTCAGTCAAAAGAGACCCATAGAAATTTGTTTTCACACATTTAAACTGAAGCTACACAATACTTTCCCCCAAATTATTCATGAAAGGGATCCCTAAAAGCTCTATATTAGAGCTCATGCACACAGATAAGAGCAGACTTTTTTTGGTGCTATATTCTAAAACTGGATAATTGTCTGCACTGCACATGTAAGAGAGAACAAAGAGAAAGTGATCTTAATTATAATTCTTTGTGGATTCCTTGTTAATCCTTTTAAGCCCCTCTTTGTGAGTACCTATTGTGTTATCAAATCTATCTTCACATTTTATATACTAGAGCAAACCATCAATCAAGTGAGAAACATATCAGCAGATTGATCACAAGTATACACTTTGGTTGAAGCCCTAATTTAAATGGGCAGGATAATCACAGTTTGCCATCTGGTATGTTTTCACTATAGTAGTCCATTCGATTGAGAATTATGCAGAAAAGTACAAAGAATAACAGAACAAAAATACAGAATAAAAGTAAATGTAATGTAAAGCAGCCTACTTCAAAAGCAGATGAATTAATATTGCGTAAATATACGTATGATGGCTACTTCTGAACGCTGGTAACCTGGGTTACTAATAAGCTGTATAGGCTGCTATAGAGCCGTAAACGTAAGCCAGCCGTCACTCTGCTGGAGCCCCCGCCCCGCCGGTATGTTAACGGGAACTCCCCCTAAGTTCCCCGGTTGTCCTCTCTCTGCTCATTCTCTCCATGAGCTTTCACACACGCATACACACATTCCCTCTCTCTCTCTCTCTCACACACACGGAGCTTCTGCGTGTTGAAGCAAACCTCCGTATGCTTTCTCGGCTCTTCCCCGGCTACCCGAAAAGCGGCTGTTTGATTTCGCAGTCTGCGTCGAGCCTTGTCGTGACAGAGTTTGGAAACGGCTGAAGGAGGAATTAAGGGGGGCGAGAAGAAGGTAAGCGATGGTGTTTATCCTTGTCCCTGTTTGGAAAACTTTGCCGTGCGATTAGCGTCTTCCCGCTGCATTGTAAAGGGGGGGTTCGCCTGTACCGTCAGCTGCGGGGTTTTCGATAACTGGGGCGTGATTATTGGAGTATTTCTGTTTGCGCGCGCGTAATGGTGCGTGTAAATTCGCATAAGTGCCCTTTCACGTTGGGGGTGGATGGAGGGGCAGGGATCCTCCAGTCGTGTGAAAGGAAGTTTGGAGATTGGACGCGCAGATTGTAGCGGATCTTTGAACCTGCCCGCTGCGAACAGTACAGAGGCTGAGTGACTGAAGCGCGCAGGTAACTTGAGTTTGTTGCGCAAGTGAACTTAACTCCTCGACTTAAGTGCAATTCTGTAACTTCTTTTGACTTGATTTATGATACTCTGATTACTGTAAACTGTTTCCCCATTTTGGAATCCGAGACACTTAGAGAAACGGACTAATTAATTAATTATTATTGCAGTGCACACTGAATAGCTGTTAAATAAATGTTTATTTCTTTAGCACCTGTGCAGACGGGGATACACGCGTGAAACAGTTCAAAGCCAAAAACCATTACAGGAACAACGCTCCCATAATGTGTTTTATTATAATATGTTTGTGTGTGCGTGCCAGGGTGGTGATATCCTGTCATATCCTGCGAGGTGGGGGTCAGTCACAGGGTCTCTCCTCCGGTATTCTCCTAGAATAGATGTGACACTCACATACACACACAAGCACACACACTATGAGAGGCATCTTCTGTCATATTCCCGTCTTTTCTTTTAGTGATGACCCATAATGACCTCAGTACTTTTGTGCCATCTAAAGGCTGCTGCAGATTATAAACCTGAAATCCACGCTATTTAAAAACCACACAAACAGGAGGATGTTTCCAACTGTGACATTGTGATCTTAAGCAAGTGTGTTAAGTGTGCCTCATTGATGCTATACAGTGTGTGTGCCTTATCCTTGAATCTACTTCACCATTTGATTTCAGTCCCATCCAGTCCAGTTAATCCCGTGTTTGTGTATGCACGAGTAATTGTCCCCTTCTTTGCATTAGTTCTATAGGTGTTTATCAAAATGCTGATTCAGCTCATTGCTAGAACTGAAGAGTTCCGTCTTTATGGCTTTATTTTTTAGCAAACAGATGAGAATTATTATTATTTCTTCATTTATTCCTAGTAAAAAATGTGTCACTACCACCACCATACTCATAGGGATGCATTTCGGAAGGACCTTTAAGCAATAAAGACAATCCAGGGCTTGGCATACAGCCTGTCAGTTGTGTAGCTATCCCTTTTCTTGTGGAGTGGAGAGTGGCAGGAATGAGTCAGAGAGGAGAGCAACAAACCCATTCTTTCTTGTGGCTCCCTGGCCTGTTCGCTGGATGTGTCTGTCAGATGATGGATGTAAGAATTTGTGTTTGTGTGTCTGTTTGTGTGTGCGTGTTGGAGAGAGAGAAAGAATGAGAGGATCTTGTCTGCTGTAACTCGAGCCCTGGCTGGACACACTGACTCTTTAAAGGCCACAAAGACTGAATTGCATGAACTCTTGGGAATGTGTATGTGTGTGTGTGTGTGTGTGTGTGTGTATGTGTGTGTGTGTCACTTCCCCAGCCACAGACCTTGTCACATTTGCACACACTTATCTCGTTGTAATCATAAGTGACAGGCTATGAACTCAAAATATTATTTTTTAATATATAATTTTAAGTTATGATATTCAATAAGTAGATAACTCATTGGTGCAAAATGCCCAAGAGCCTAAGACCTTGGCTTTTCAGATATAAAGATTTCCTGCTCTTTTTGTGTTTTGTGAATAACAAGGAGGCACTAATTCAGCTTTTTCCTTTCTATGCTCGAGCTGATGTCGAAACGCCTTTTAATGATTTAGTTAGTTAAGGTGAAGAAACACTAGCCGACCACAGTAAATTCAAAACAGAACAATGCTGTGAGAGTGCTGGACTCACATTTTGGCAAAAACTCTGCCGCATACACACACACACACACCATTCCTCATGTGCTGAAATTTAGTTGGCATAACTGTAACTAAGTAGAGGGTGAACCAGCTCATTTTTAAAGGACATTGATGTTTTTTTTCTTTCAAAGGTGGATTGTTCTCATCTGATACCTGATAAAGAGAAAAATTAATCACTTAGTTGATTAATAAATAATATTAATTTCTAATAATCACTGAGTTCATTTTGAAAGCATATCAGTTTATAACAAGCCTGTTGTAAAGGTGTGCGTGTGTTTAAAGACAAAAGCAAGAAAACAAGAATAAATGTAACAGAATGCACACAGAGAGAACAAATAAAATTTGCATGTTATGTTTTTCTTCTTCTTGGTTGGGCTGAGAAATTCTTTCCTCTTGTGAAACATGATGTTAAGCTAGCTAAGGGCCTGACTCAGTGGGTACACGTACACTATATGTACGACAGCACTGCGTCACCTATGCATTTACACATACAGAAGCTGCTTGGCCATGAAAACCCTTTTTTTCTTTTTTTGTGGTGACGTTAATACCAGAGGAGATTTGGAATTCTGCAGTTGCTGGGTCAGCAGAGCTTTGGTGACTTTTTACAGACTATGCACCTCGACCCTCTGCAACTTTATGCTGTCTGCTACTTTGTGACTGAGTTGTTGTGGTTCCTAAACGCTTCCACCTTATAATAATACCACTTACAATTAATCGTAGAAGAAATTTAATGAACTGACTATTGCAATGGTGGCATCCTGTGACAGTACCAGGGAGCGCTTTAGAACGTCCCGTTCTTTCACAGATAAAGTCAGACTGAGCTGAGCTCTTGATTTTATACACCTGTGGCGATGGGACTAAAAACACCTGAATTCAGAGATTAAGATGTGTGGCTCAGTACTTTTGTCCAAATAGTGTATTTTAGAGTCTCAACCCACAGGAGGATAATTAGTACATTCACACTTAACAGGGGATTTATACTTGTACGCCACAGGTACTTCCTAACTGCAAACCCTTTTGAAACCCTGTACCATAACCTGACATGTACTTCCCTAGAAGTGTAACTACATGTCGCTGTCAAAGCATCCTGCACAGGTGTTATATCAGTGTAGGCTGTGTTGTAGGCTCTACACAGATTCACCACAGAAGTATAGATTAAGCATAAGGGAGTGAGGCCACAGAGTTTGCATCCTTCTCTCTTCATTGATCGGTGATGCTTGTTTCCTTTTATATTAAAGGGTTTCAGAGTGTTGCAGTAGTTGATACTGAGATGCTCAATAGAGCATTTTCCTATCTTTCAAATGATTATTCA
This sequence comes from Cichlasoma orientale, assembly GCA_034780415.1. NCBI lineage: Eukaryota > Metazoa > Chordata > Actinopteri > Cichliformes > Cichlidae > Cichlasoma > Cichlasoma orientale. Next base: position 52,791 of record JAVDPK010001428.1, on the reverse strand, counting down.
AGTGAATGCAATCCTTATCTTGCCTTTTAAACCATCTTTGTGTCTCCTTCCTCGCCTTCTCCTTTCACCGTTTTGCAAAGAAGATTGGTTTATGTATTTTAACTTTTAGATAAGTTGATCACCTACTTGGTCTGCTTCTTTCTCAGAGTGTGGGTGGAGTGGTGGGTGGATAGGCGAGAGGGTCCACGTCCGTTTTGGAACCGTGTTTATGTGAGCCATGATTTCTCGCAGTCCCCTCACAGATGTGCGTCTTTTCACAGGTGCTTGTCGTTCTCAAGCTTTATGTGCGCGGATCTTTGCCTGTGTGTATGTGCGTGTGCTTGTGTGTGCTGCTGAGGGTGTGCATTCATGTGTGATATTAATCTGGGTTTTGTCCGTTTCTCACATAGGCGTAGAAGGACAGTAAGTGCCTAGCAACAATATCCCATTGGAGTACTTTGGGAGTGTCCTGATGTAATGGAGTAATGAATGCGGTTGTGGTGGTTTCACACAGGCAGATGTAGGTTGGCTCCGTGGGCTGAGTCACAAACTGCAGACTCACACTGTCCTGTTTCATTCTTATTCATGTTAGGTCTATTTATAGCTGTTTTAGGAATTAAATACAACATCTCTTGTTACCAAGGCAAAAGCAACAAATAACAGATTAGCTTTGGATGTAAATCACCTGTGGGAATTTGACAAAGAGAGTTACAATTTTAGATTTGATAGAAAAGTTAGCCGAGAACATATGTTTGTATTTCTACGCTAATGTTCCATTTGTCTGAAAATCCAAAACTACGACTATTAATAGTATAAATCTTTTTGATAGTGTGTGTTGTTGATGATGTTTTTTTTTTTGTAGTGCTGTGCTTTTTCCTCTGTTAGAGAGGTTGTTTGGGGAACTTTTCCTTATCCAAGCTGAGGATGGAAGGTGCTATTTTTACAGTTTGTTGAGTACTTTGAGTCAGATTTGCATTTGGGGATTTGTGCTATATAAAGATAGGTGGCTTTATTTGATTTAACTGGTCTCCAGGAGTAGATTGGATTTTGGAATTTTTTTTGGGAGGTGTGGGATGTGAGTGGAGTATTAGCCTACCCTTTTGTGTATTTTTTTAAAATCATTTTATTTTATTTATTTATTTATTTTTAACAATGTGTTCAGAGGGAGTTTCATTATATTAAACTTCTCTTGGTTGTCATGAGTTGTACTTGTACTGCTATTATTATAGGGCTATATTTGTCTCTTACAGCTCTGAGAAAACAATGTTGATAATTTTATTAAGATTTAACTGAATTTGGATTTCGAGGAAGAATACCTCTGCTGCAAAGTAGTATTGTGGAATTTGAGTAGCTCAAGGCATTTAACAGCCTTACAAGTCTAAATAAAGGCGCTACTGCAGCACTTGATGTATTCCAGCCAGCCTGGATATGTACTCTCCAGGTTGCCTTCTGGACGCCTCCTAAATGAGGTGTTTCCAGGCATGTCCAACTGGGTGGAGTCCTCGGGGCAGAACCAAAGCACGTCTGTGCTTTAATCTGTTTTTTTTTAATATATTTCCCAACTTTGTGGGAGTAAAATAGCACTTTACAACACTTAAAATATATTTTAAAAGTAACAGTAACTTTTCTGATGCACATAATAAACAAAGTTTCATGCACATTTAATTTGGCCTTTAGCTCATTGTTTTATAAAGTGCAGTTTTTCCTCTTTTCTTTTCTTTGGAGTCATGCAAAATTCTGTATAATATTAACCCACATCTTTTGTTACTCAGTATTTAGTTGGTAAACAGTGAAATTACCACCGATGGTAAACAACGTTCTCCTTCAAAACGGAGAAGGCCTAGCAACATACATTCAGTAGATGCATTTGTTTTGTGACTGTGAATGCAAAACCGGCACAGACGTGCAAAATGGTAAATAATAGGAGCGTCGTTAGTTATGTAATAGAAAAGAAACTGTGTTTGAACTAACACGGACACGCAAACACTTCTTTTTAAGTCAGGACAATATCCTCATACAGTGTTTCTGTCAGACAGCTGCTGTGCATGAATCTGAGTTTTGTTCAGGCACATAAAGAGAAGAAAGAATCCAGTTGCATGAACATTTTAATCACATTTCATTTTTAGATTACTTTCATGCAAAATTATCAGTTGCATCACATCCACACCCACTCTCTGAGTGTTTGTGTCTGGCTGTATGTCTGGATGTGTGTGTGTGTGTGCGCGCGCGTGTGGCGTGATGAAGAGGGTGCGGTGCGTCTGTAATCAAGCCAACATTAAACTGAGTACCAGGACACCGACTGCTGTTGGCCTTCTCACATTTATGCTTTCTAATTGATTCAGAGTGTGATTTATGTAGCTGTCTGCACCCGCATGCGCTTGCCTGCCCTCGGTTGTGCAAGCGCACACACCCATGTGCATGCACACAATCACTCACAGAGCTGTGTAACTCATCATTGTAGCACAAGGCCGTATTCTATTGAGTGTCTTCACGGTCATTTTAGTGACACATTCATTCACATTTCCCAGAAGTGTGTGTGTTTGTGTGTGGGTGGGTAGGTGGGTGGGTGGTCGTCTCATATTCCATGTAACACTGCTGGCTGCTAAAAATTAAGACGTGACAGGGAAAGTGTGAGTGTGATAGTGAGAAGTGGGTGTGGGTGTTTTGAGCAAGCTGCATCTCAATAAGCTAAAGTTACTCGTCTTGGTAAGCACAGCCTTTTGCCATCAGGTGCTCAAGTGCAGTCAAAGTTGTTTTTGTCTTGTTGTTTTTTTTGTTGTAAGGCTGACGGTCATTTTATTGTTTAAAATTTGAAAGCTAGCAACTCTAGAAGGCAGTGACGAGGTTGTCATCAAAGGGGAAAAGGTTGGGTTAGACTGACTACATGCAGGTTTGTGTTAGGATGTAATGCTCCCTTGACAATGATGTGTGTCATGATGGAAACTGGAGAGTAACATACATTATTTAGCTGTTGTTTATGCCTATTTTAACAAGGCCAAAATTTTTTAAAAAGGCAACAAAGAGCAACAACAACAATAAAAACAAATATATAATTTGCATGTGGTTGTCAAAATAAGCCCAAACAGAGAACTTTTAAAATCAAAAGCAACAGTGTTAGGAACAGCGCGCAACCACAATGGAGTGATTCATACACGAGTGAGTGGGAGGTGGATTGCGCCCCGTCGCCTCTCCTAGCTACCTTTAACCACTGAGAGATCCACCCTGGGAAAAAGGAAGTAGGACCAAATAAAAAAGAGGTCAAAGGAGAGAGGGTGAAGATTAGTGAGAAAGCGATGAAGATCCTGACACGGTGATTCATAGATCTCCCACCATCCCCACACTGCTCATTGACTGGCTCCATTGTAGGCACGGTAAAAGCCTGCTGATTGGCTGATTCGGTCTGAATGTCGCTCCTTCTCATCTTTGGACTCTGGAATTTGTGTGTGCGTTTGTGTGTGATGAGTTAATAGCTATCCATTGAGTGGTCGATTGTGTCCCGTTGTCCACACTGGCTCTCTTTGTCCAGACTTTACGCACTGTCACACATACATGCATTTACACGCACATGTGAATGTGAACCAGGCATTCCTCCAGCGGCGGGGCACTTGCCAAGCGAGAAAGTAAAAGAGAAAGAAAGGCTAACAGCACCATTCATAGTCATGGTCGTTGTGGTTCTTCTTGGCCCGAGTTCTAGACATGAATGGGTCTGAGGCTAAAAATATTTTATTGCTGCTTTTTATGCTTGTTTTGAATCTCCTGCTCTTTTCATTACCTCTCCTCTTTTAGATTCTCTCACAGTGGAAGCAGATGAAGCCTGTGCTGCATTAAGGTGCATTTAAGAGCATTTTTGAGTTTATAGAGTGGTTGCACTTATTCAAGGTGTAAATGTGTTGAAGTAACACTCTTTTGGGGGGGGAGCAGAGGAGAGAGACTGTCAAAATGTCATGAGGCATAGCCAAATGTGTGACATCATGAGTAGACAGTGTGCACCTTTGCCCCTTCACTCGGTGGGATATTTTGGCTTGCAATATCCTGAGCTGTATAGCAGACAGGCTGAGTAAGTGACAGAGGCAAAGGGGTGTTTAACTGGTCAGTGTGGGTAGACCATGCGTCTCACTGGCTACCACAGATGGACAAAGACAAGAGAAAAAAGGGAGAAATGGCGAGTTAGAGAGAGAGAGGTATGAAGACATGAAGGAAAGGTTGCCAGAAAAACTCACAGGGTGAGGGAATTAGAAAGACAGAAATGTGGGTAAATAATTAGATTCACCATTGGGAATTTGCGTCATCATTAAAATACCTCCAGGGAAACAGGCGGAGGGATTATTTAAGGCTCTTGTTTATTATGCCAGCCTATGTCTCAGGGCTGAGCAAAGGTTCTGCAATTAACATGTGAGTTTGGGAGAGAAGAAGAGGAGGAGAAGGGCAGCAGTCTCTCTCAGAGGAAGAGGTGACCCAAATGCGCCAGTGCCCTCTCTTGTTTTCCCCTCTCGGTTTAATCTAAATCCATTCAAGAAGCTTTATTGGCACGATAAGATCGCACATTGCCAAGGCTTAAGTGCACCTCTCCCTCTTTCTGGTTGTATGGAGGCGGAAGTAGGTTGGTGTTGAGAGAGGAATGACAGCCTTTATCTCAGTCAGTAAACACAAGCCAAGGGAGTCCCTACATTGTTTATACTGTGTCTCTAACTCTCCACTCCCGTACATAGGCACTTTGAGCACACTGTAACACAATCAGTCACTCAGACACACACACTGTATATATGGATATTCAGGCCTCCGTGCACACTCAATTCAAGGTCATGTGTGCAGTAGGAACACAGAGATAGACATGTACAGGCACACACACTTTGAAGCTGTGGTTGGATGAAGCAGTGGTATGTGTTTAGTGTGTGCGCGTGTGTGTGTGTGTGTGGTGGATTTTTGGCAGCCTGTATACGGCAAACTGGTCAGATCCCAGCACATTCAAGCTTCCCTCCTGCCTGCCAGTCTGACCACTAGTGTGTGTGTGTGTGTGTGTGTGTGTGTGTGTGTGTGTGTGAGAGAGAGAGAGAGAGAGAGAGAGACTGCTTTACAACAAAGTAATCTTTAGTGAACATTAGATAAATCCATGTAGATCTGCTGATTTATTGTTTATGGCATTGAGAAAATATTTTACATGACATGCTTTAAATGCTTTTATGGGTTTTCTGTGCCTCTGTGCAGCTCTGTTTGAGCGCAATCCTATAAAAAAGTGTAAACCTTTATTTCTAGATTTGCTGAAGTTCTTACATAATTTCCATCCATCCATCCATCCATCCATCCATCCATCCATCCATCCATCCATCCATCCATTCATCCATCCATTCATCCATCCATCCATCCTGAAGTCTTTCCCATCTGCTACAGGGTGAGAGGCGGTACGCAATTTCCATTTCTTGGAATTTACACTTGTATACGATTAATCTGGAGCATTATGTTTTCGGTCTGATTTCATAATAAAATATAAGCTCATCGTGAGTAAGGCTCCAGAACTCATTTCCCTTACGTCGATTTACGTCAGTTTTGTTGCTTAAACTGTAACACTCATTTCCTGGCCTTTTAATGCCCACCATCTGGCCACCTCCCTGCAATTTCAGCGCTTAATTTAGTGCCTCCTTCACTTCCTTTCTGTCTTACCTTTCACGTTTCTGTCTTCTCGGTTGTTTTCACTGCTTCCTCTAAAAGAACCGTTATTGTCCTCTGAGCATCCAGCTGGCTCTAAATTATTTTTCCCTCTCTGCTAAGGCTGGTAACAATTTGAATTTGACTGATTGTTTATATATACACTGTTTACAAAAATACACTTTTTATCAGAGTATAGCATCAAGTCAGTTAAACTTCAGGGATATTGATCTGGTCAGTTACGTAGCAGAAGGGGTTGTTACTCAGTTGGTGTTAATGAAATTAACATCAAGTGCACTAGAGGGGCAAAAATAAGAGAACCCCCGAAACAGGAATTGTTTTACAAGTGGAGGCCACTGACATTTTTTCCCTCTTTATCTTTTCTGACTTTTTTTTTAACTAGTTTTGCATTTGGCTAGAGTTAGTCTCATTAATGGTAGCATGAGATGATACCTGGACCCTACAGAGGTTCCATGGTTAGCCCAACTTCTCCAGGATGAGACATCAATACGTGCCATTGCCAGAAGGTTTGTTTGTGTCTCCCAGCACAGTCCCGAGAGCATGGAGGAGATTCCAGGAGACAGGCAGTTACTCTAGGAGAGCCGAACAGGGCCGTAGAAGGTCCTTAACCCATCAGCAGGACTGGTCTCTTTTCGTTTGTGCAAGGAAGAATCATGTCCTGGAGGTCATTTTTTAGAGCCCTAAGAAATGACCTCCAGCAGGCCAGCAGGCCACTGGTGTAAATGGTCAGAAACAGACTCAATGAGAGTGGCCTGACTACCCGGTACCTCGGAGCCATTAGGTATCGAGATGAAATCCTTGGACTCGTTGTCAGAACCTATGCAACAAAATGTTGTCTTACAGAACTTTCTTGCCACAATTCTTCTACTTCATGAGGAATAGTATGGAGGAAAAGATGAAGGTTGTTACCTCTGTGGCTCATGTTTGTTGGCTGAGGTTCCCGGGGAGAGGTTTTTAAGGTTGGGTGACTGTAGCTGTTGCTCTAGGCACATAACTACAAGGCTGCTGGTTTTAGAAAGGCAGGGGAAGTCTGGGTGAGCAGAGTAAATAGCCATAAAGTAAACAGGTCAAGATGCCCTTGAGCAACTTGTTGAACTTGAACAACTCTTGTGGACTTGCTTCTTTGCCAGCAGCGGAGGACTCAGTAGTTGCATGAATGTGAAGAGCTGCAACAGAAGCATGAAAGCTCATCCTGTCATCCAAAACAAATATGGTTTTAAAGTTTAAACAGCAAATAAAGCGGCGAAGTCGCAGCAGACTCTGGAGGACACAAAATGTGACTTTGCTGTTACTTTGATCATTGGATTTTCCGTGTGTGTGTGTGTGTGTGTGTGTGAGGGAGGGGGGCATCTGTATAATAGTGCTATGATTGTCAGAGCTACATCCTT
>JAVDPK010001428.1:30424-44233 GCA_034780415.1 Cichlasoma orientale | reverse complement strand
GTGTGTGTGTGTGTGTGTGTGTGTGTGTGTGTGTGTGTGTGTGTGTGTGTGTGTGTGTGTGTGTGTGTGTTTTAGTGCACCATGCCTGGGAGAGCCAAGATGTGGTAGTTTGATATCGCTGGCGTTCTTTCATCAGTGAGGTGATTCTCCTGCTATGTGTTTGAACTGCAGTGAATCAAAGCTTGTTGTACATCTGCAGCTGCGGCCACATCACCTGCACACTCAATGTACTGCCTGTACGGGTTTTTCTTTGCTGCCCATCTTTCTTTCATTTTTTTTGATTTCTTTGTAGCTTCATGGGCTTTGTTCTTTTTTTTTTTTCTTTCTTTCTTAGAATGCATGATGTGGAAGCCATATTCAGGCAGATCACTCTTTCATCTGTAGTCAGCCACTGTCACACTCCGTACAGTTAAAAATATGGCATGTAATCTATCCAGCTCTAGCTGCAACGAGCAACAGAGAGTTCTGCAAACTCCCTTTGTACTTACAGTGTTTGCTTGCTGACTCATGGGGGAGGCATATTAACACAAAGAGAAGATTTTGTGTCCAACACTATAACTTGGAAGATAAGTACTGGGGTTGTCTAACTGAGCTTTTTGCACACAAGCCATGACTTTATCAGTTTCTCACATCATTGCGGAGGAATTTTGACCCACTCTTCTTTACGGTGTTGCGTCAATTCATTGAAGGTTGTGGGATTTCGTTTATGTGCAGATCTTGCTACTGCATTTAGGTGGGATTGAAATCTCAACTTTGACTGAGCATTGCAACACGTTGATTCTTTTCCTTTTCAGTCATTCTCTTGCACATTTGCCCCTTGTGCTTGGAATCATTGTCCAGTTGTATGACCCAATTTTGGCCAAATTTTAGCTGTCGGACAGATGGCCTCACTTTTGACTCTAGAATTCTATGGAATACAGAGGAGTTCATGATGGACTCACTGACTGCAATTTGCCCAGGTCCTGTGGCTGCAACACAAGCCCAAATCATAACCCCGCCACCACTGTGCTTGACAGTTGGTATGAGGTGTTTGCACTGATATGCTGTGTTTGGTTTCTGCCAAACATGGTCCTCTCCACTTTGGTCTCATCTGTCCAAAGGACATTATTCCGGAAGTCTTGCGGTTTGTTCAGATGCAACATTGCAAATCTAAGCCATGCTGGTATGTTCTTTTTAGAGATCCAAACAAGCCATACTTGTTCAGTCTTTTTCTAATTGTACTGTCATGAACTTTAACATTTAAACACGTGAGCTGAGGCCTGTAGAGTTGTAGAAGATGTAGCTCCTGAGCAGTTTCTCTGAGCGTTGCACAGCCCTCCTGGGAAGATTGTGGCATCGTATTAACATGCAACTGAATGCTCCAGACCAGCAAACTGCCAAAACCTCCGCGTTTATAGAGGTAGCCACACTTGCTGATGATCTGTTAACCAGGTTTATTTGATTTGCAGCAGCTGGATACCACTTATTCTGTTAATAAGGTGTAGTTGGTTTTTCACAGGTCTGCAAAGAGTCATGTGAAAACTTTTATTTGTACATGCTGATGATGAATGTTTATGATTGTATATGTTACAGTAATAATATATAGTAAGTCATTTCTTCATTGTTATCAGTCCATTGAAGTATCTGTTGGTACTGAATGCTAATCAAATACAAGAGCTCTCATTTCCCCTAATTTAGAATATTTTTGGCACATTTTGTGGCACTAAAAAAATTAATGTTGCTCACATTTTTTTTTGGAGCCATTAAGAAAGTTAATTGCTGTCATTTACAGAGGCTTTTCATGTTGGACAAATGTGAACACTCATCTTCTAGGAACAATAGACCTGTTTCACAGCATGAACTGATAGGCAAGGACAGATGTTACTAATCGCATTAAGCTGGGTTATGTACCTAATTAGAACAGAACATACATTAATGCCATTAGTAACACCTGTGCTTACCTATTTTTTCCATGCCAGAATGGCAGCAGTAAAATAGTTCTTTAAGGCTAGCAAAATTGTCTGGTTGTGGTTAATAAGCAAAAGCAGACTCAGTCTTTTCTTCTTGATTGAAAACATTTACATGTACTTTTACCCGTACTTGTTTTATGCATTAATTTGCTCATAAAATGTCTCCGTTCTTAATAACTCATGTTTTGGTTCCCTTTTTTTGGTCTTAATTTAAGAAATTATACACCTCTTAATACATTTCTACTCATAGATCCACTATGAGAATTTGTAAATCTAGAGTGCAAAAGAATGTTTGAGTCACAGAGAGTGTGGCATGTAAACATACTACGCATTAAAATGACCTACAATTAGAATAATAATACAACACCCATGTGCTGCCTTTCCCAGTCTGTACTTTCTCATTGCAACCTGATTAAAGACTGAGTTCTGAAGCGTTCATCTCAGAAACATCGAAGTACATGTTGACTACATTGATGTGGCCTGCGTGTGTAATTACTCTGTAATTTCGTCATGGTAACATTGTGATTAAGCAGTGATATATGGGTTTATTTGTAGCAACATTGTATTGAGTTTCACAATAGAAACCAACACAATCTAGTGACAGGCTGTGTGGGCAGAGCGCTCATGGGAACCAGAGTGGCTTTTAGCATTCAGGTCCTCGGGGAGGGCTGGGATTGTGTTGTTGTTGTTGTTGATAAACTCACTCCCACAGTTTCAGGGCCAAAACACACAAATACACAAAGGAAAAAAGTTCCTACTTTGACTCACATGTACACGTACACTCACGTTATACATGCGAGAGTACTCATCATCATGTAAAATGTAAAGACGCTTAACAATAGTTTCTGTGTTGACAGTTCACATTCCTGCACGTGACTCACATCGTGTAAAGTTTGCCCTGAAGTTCAGACAGTGTATGTTCAAGCACACACATGCATATATATATAAATGCACCCAAACAAATGAAAGCTGAAGTTTATAGTCGTGGGTCAGAGCCAAGAAACACAGAGACTCTGGCCTTCTCATCTTCTGGCTCCTCTCCATCATCTTTCATGTCATTGTTTTAGTTGCAACGGGATTTTTTTTTTTTTTAAGACTATCTTTTGGGGCCTTTTTGTCTTTTTATTAGATAGTGTTACACTGGAGAGTAGATAGGAAAGCAGGGGCGAAGGACTCGAACTCAGGCCGCTGTATTTCAGCCCTGAGGCATACGATCACCTGCTCACCCTGTGAGCTAAACCGGCACCACAAAGGGAATTTTTGCTCTGCCAAGTTGGGGGTGTCCTCTCTTTGTCTCTTTGTGAGATTACTCAAAAACTACCTGGTTGAATTTGTACATGTGGTCAGTGAGGGGAGGCCTCAAAAAAATGATCAGTGTTTCCAATCTGGGAAATGACACTGTGTCATCACCTGACACTTTGCCCATAAAAGAACATGTTTTGTAAAATTACAAAACCTTAAGCATTTAGATGTATTGTCACTATTTACAAAGAAAAGAGACCACCTTAAAACTGCAGCCTAAACAGGCCTGGACACATCTGGTGGGTGTCCAGTGGTGTCTGGTCTGCCAATGGGATGCAGCATCTCTTTGATCAGGCTTTCTCCAGCACATCCAGGATGCTCGATCAGATTGGGATCTGTGGTGTTTGGAGGCCAGGTTAATGCCTTGGGCAGACTTGAAACCTGCTACTGTGCATGCCGATACGTAGTTCTTGATTCACGGCAGCACACTTTTCAACCGCACATCCAATTTTTAAAAAGACAGGTGAACAACAACTGCAGAAGCAGACTTTTTTTTTTTATATTTAATATCTGTATCTTTCATGCTGTGACTGCAGCAGAGCATATTTTAATGGTAAAAACAAAACCTGCTAGAGATCAATTGTGCATGCAGTGCTGAGGATACAGAACTGCTGTAGTCATTGTTGCTGGTTGAGGAAAATCATCGGGAGATGAATTTACAAGAAGAGCAGTTGTTAGTTTCAGTCCTGATTTGTGTATCCAGCTGTGTAACACCTCTGGAATCTGATGTAAACTATGAAGAAGACAATTTTCTTTTTTTTTTCTTATTAACGGAAGAAAAGAGTGAAGAAAATCTGTTCTTTGTTTCTGTAAAACACCTGTAAAATAACAGGAATCAACTAACATATTTTCTGGCTGCATGGGTTTAAAGGGGCAAAGGAGGTAAGGATAAGAGTTGAGTGTTAAAATTCACCCTCTGGCAAGGCAGGCTGTTAAGAACTAGAGACCATGACAGTGAAGGAAGGTATCTAAGATATTCATCATTTAAGCTGCATCAGGGGAATGCAGACCACTTTACCCCCAGGCATCACAGCTTATATATGGGCTGAGCACCTCGAGATACTAGCGCTGCCCTCTGGATGCCCTCCTTTTCCTCCACCGCCATGGATGCGACATACGCCGACGGCATAAAAATCACACACTAACACACTTTCAGACTGTTTTCTCACATGTCATCTTATAATGGCATACACACAAGGTTTTCTGAATTTGTATTTCCTGTTTCCCTGAATCCAAAACCTTATCTTTTTGTCAAGATGAATGATTTTAGATTGCAAAATTAGAAGGGATGAAAAGAGAACCCACTGGCTAAGCAGAGGCAATCTTTAGAGGTGAAGAAAAACAAACTCTACCTTTCTTTCTTTTCTTTCTTTCTTTCTTTCATTTATTTGTGGCTGTTTCTGAAAGGATATATGAATATGTTAGGAACTGAATAACTATGACAAAAAAGAATTGGAGTGTGTAGTCCCCCCATGATAAAGTCCCTCTCCTTTCCTTTCTGCCTCTCTAAGCATGATGGACTTCCTCTATTTTGCAGTCAGAATATCTCCTTTTGCTAAAACCCAATCTTAATCCCAAACAGTGTCATAGGGAGAAAGAGGGCTGAAATGATGGGAAGCTTTTAAAGACTGAAACGAATGACTGGTGCTTTTGAAATGAGCCAGTATTTCCTAAAAGAAGATGAAATCTCTGGACTTAACTTGACACAAAGGCCCAGGGCTTTTTGAATAGATCATTTTAACTAGAAGCTCCCCTCTTGACTTTATAATGAGGCTTTTTGGAAAGCTGCTCTGTAGCTGCAAACTGAGGGGCGGAGACAGAGTGAGGATCGAAGCCAGTTTCCCAGAGGTTTACTGACTCCTGACTTCAAAGGCTAAAACAGTCACACTGTAACCGTTGCTCAAGGAGCCAATTCCTGAGGGATCAGAAGTGTGCGTTTGTGGGTATGCACTTCCAGTAGTGAGAAATTACACCTAGAGACTGTTAATGTTAAAGGGGAAATTTAAATAGCGTATACCTTTTAGCTTCTAAATCTTGAACGTACAGAAATTGAGGAAAACGTTCTCACGCCACTTAACTTGTTTTTTTATACTTTGAAAAGTCAGAACCAGGCAATCTTCAGCTGTGAGGTTGACAAGTCTTCTGGATTTCAACTGTTCAAATTTCATTTTCAACCTTAATTTATTTGTAAATATGCCCGCTCTTTTCGATACTTGGAGCTCGGTCCGTGAACTTGCGCGGGCGGTTGATGTGGGATCTGCAGACCTCTCTTGCAACAAACTGTGTGAGTGTAGGTGTCAGTGTGTGTCTGTGTCTTTCTTTCGTGCAGCCCGCATTGTGTCTGCGTGCGCTTGCATACGTGTAACAGCAAACAGATGTGAAGCATGCACTTGGACGACTTGGCAGTATACTCACAGGATGACTGTGTGTCTGCCTCCAGTGTCTGTCTGGAGCTTGGGAGCACTGACTGGAAATTTTTGGACTCATAATTCTCACCGCCTGTTCATGTTATATGGAAACGCAGCTCATACACATTTACATTTATAGTATTTACTGGCAGCTAATGGTTCGGGAAGGACGGCCACACGCCCACTTGACATATTTCATTTACTGCCTCCTCAACTTTTATGGGAATACGCACACACACATACACACATACATACACCGAAGTACTGAGGTATAAACCAATGACACGTCTCAGCAGTATGCTGTCATCCTGAATGCATGAGGGATAAGGTAGGGTTAACAAGGCTTTAGTGTGGCTAGTTTTTTCCTGACCTACCTTACACAGCAGCCACGTACTGCAGAGCATGTCATTCCTAATATCGACTCCAAGTAGTGACGATGACTTCATACACTTTTAGGTTTACATTCCAGTCCTTCTGTAGTTCCTTTTTGTAATGGGACTGTTAATTTAAAAGCAGTAGAATCATCAAATAATAAGAATTTACTGCTAATAATCTATTTTTATAATTCATGAATAACTAATAGTGGAAGTGGTACAATGGTGCAATACAATATTATACAAGAAACTTCAAATGTTGGAGATATTTTGAATACAATTACTTGTACTAGGTGCCACCGAGACCAGAAGCCTTCTTCCTCTGGGGAATGTGAGGCATTTATACATCTCTACGTATTATGATGCACACAGTCAGTACCATAATATTAGTGTCATTTCTGGACGATGGATCAAGGAGATCAGTACAATGATTAGGATTCATCCTTTGGCAGCGATTTATCCTCAGACTTGCTCAAAGACTCTTGGACAGATAGATCGGTGGAAAGACCAGCACTGACAGTTCAGCCAGAGATTCAAGTGTGTCACGCCAGTAAATGCTAATCTAGCCTCTAGGTGCCCCCGCAAGCAGGGGGCTACAGAGGTCTAGCAAACTCACTCCTTTCTCCACACCGTGTCTCATTCTGAATTCAATTAAAAATCCTGTCTGTCACTTCGGGAGCTCTAAATGCTGGTGCTACGTCCTACTGCATGTTACCTAGTTACTAGAGCTCTATTGTGGTGCATTGCTCTGAGCAGGGTTTGCTGTGTTTGTCTTTATAGACTTCAAACCAGAGTTGGTGAGCTTTTGAGGTCAGGAACTCACTCCTACTTACAAAAAGCAGCTCATTTAGACTTTGTGTATTTTTTTTTCTGTGTTCGCTTTATGTCTGCAGTTTGTTCTTGTATTTAGCTGTCGTCGTGTTTTTTTTTTGTCTTTGCCTAAAAGGTGCCCTGTAAATCAACTTTTTATCTAGGCACTGAGCTCATGACTTTACATGGTCGCTTACCGATGATCCACTGAGGCTAGTCTATAATTGACATCACTGTTGGCAGGCAGTGTGACTGTGCGTGACTGTGTTGCTGGGCTATTGGTCAGCGCGTTAGTATGATGAATTGTGACAGTAGTCACTGTGATGGTACAGGCTTGGAGCCAGTTAGAGCCATAGTAACAGAACAGCGTTCCCACTTTGCCTTTGAACTGCTGCTATGCTGCTGTAATGAGGGAATTTTCTTTTCTGAGCCTAACCCAAGGGAGGTTGTGTGTGTGCGTGTGAGTCATACATGCTGTAGCCATTGTCTTTTATACTCTTGCTGGCCCATAACCAGAGGCCTTGCTGTTTTTTGTTTTTTTTACAGCCTCCAGGTGACCGAAACAAACGAGAAGAATGTGTGTGTCTGTGTGTGTTTGTGAGTATACGTTGGCCTTGATGAACTTTTCTCATGTACAAGGTAGTCTCACATGAGATGACCTCAACTTTGTGAGCCTTCGCCTGCAAGAATGGGCAGCATGTCAAAAAAATTCTGTGTGTGCGCGTCTGTGTGTGTGTGCGTGCGTGAGGACAGCAGAGGCAGGTAGGCCCCCTCCTTAGCTCTATGTTAAGTCCTGGTTTGACATTATTGAAGTCTAATAAGCTATACTCAAGTCAGCTCATGTTGTAAATCTTTGCTTATTGTGCAGCCATATCACAAAACAGATGTGCGCTCACACATGCATGCACACTGTGGATACACATAATGCAGCCTGCAGGTATATTTGGAAGCAAGGAAAGAGAAAAAAAAAAAGCATTCTTAGCCTCTCCTTTTCTTCTGTTTACTCTGAATCTTTTGGTGTGACTAAACCCAGTTTTCTAAACTGGTTGGACAAACAAGCTCTTTTCATTGTGTCATATTATATTATAATTGTGTGTGTGTTTGCGTGTGTGTGTTTGCGTGTGCGTGGGTGGGTGGTTGTGTTTTATTCTCCATTCTTGCTCTGCTTTGACCTTCTTGCTTTCAGGCACGATTGCGCAACCATTTACTCAATAATCACACTAGTTTCCACATTAATTTTCTCCCAAAGTAAATTGAGATTTTGGACCCTTACTAATTATTGTCATCGAAGAAATGTCTTAGGCAGTGAAGATATTTCTGTAACTGCGGGGAAACATCTAATCAGTTTGATTTAGCCATTTATATTTGCAATTTTTGGTGATAATTGCCAAAAAATTGCAAATATAAATTGCAAAATTATCTTTTAAACTTGTAAACAAATGAATGCACTATATATGCCTCAATTTATGTCTGCATACATGGAAATACAGTTAATTTGTCCAATTAATTTTGAGCCTTTGAAAATGGGGGGGGGCCTATGTGTAAAAATGGATCGAATTCCCAAACAGTTAATGCTAAACCTGTGTAAAAAACCCCTGAATTAAAGCACTTCAATCACATCTTAATTCAAAGGCAAAACTATAAAAATAGTGACTTTGTCCAACAAATTATGGACCCAACTGTATGTGTTGGAAACTGACTTATATTCATGCAGTGTACAGTAAAGGAGGGCTGCTTCTCATTAGGAAAGTCTAGACCTAAACCCTGGGCTTAGCTGCCGCAGCTCAACCACATGCTCAGATAAAACCAGATCCCAGCCAGCGCGTGCATCCACTTGGCATCCGCCGAGTGTTGAGGGGTAAGTGAATGAAAACCCTGCTGCTGGTGTGCGGCTTCCAAGCAGATGAAATAAAATGTCAAGCAAGGCCCCAGCAAAACATGAAGGCAGACTGGAAAGAAATGGAGAGATACTTTTGATAGTTGTCTTTAAGGACCTTGAAGGGTTGGATAAAACTAAAGGCATGTTGATGAAGTGATGACAGGCAAACGGTCGGAGAGGGAGAGAACGGAACGTGTGCAGGTGCTGGAAGGAAAAAGGGTAAGGACAAGAAGGAACATTTTTATGCAGAAGTGAATGATGACTGCCTAAAGAAATATGGATCTAAATGCGTAAACGTGGCCTTGTTTCTGCTTGATGCACTTGCATGCAGAAGGACTCACAAACATGCGCTCTTGAGATGAAAAGGCAGTCGGAGGGGTCACACACACAAACATGACTCCAAGAATAGACTCTAAACACTAAGGGAGAAAATAACCCGGTAACAGCGGATGTGGCGTGTGTGTTTGTGTGTGGCCGTGTGTGTGAGAGAGAGGCAGGTTTGAATGTTGTTGTTTTTTTTTATGTGTGTTTGTGCTAAAACATTTATTTTTAGGGTTAACTGCTTGAGCAGTGCAGTTGCTTTGCTCCTGCTTTCATCCCCAGCTGTAATGATTCCTGTAAGCTGTTTAATATCTGTTAATTCTTCGTGTAGTGTCTTTATTGCTCCCACTACATGCACTAATTTATTTTCTCTGTCTTTTGAGGTTTTGCACAACCGCTGGTTTAATAGAAGGGAGGGAGAAGAGTTGAGAGAGAGGTGAAGAGAGTCCAGTGTTATAGACTTGCTTGTATGTTGGGTTGTAAATACTCCTCTTACAGGCTTAAAGTGACAGCGTGCCACACAGAGCTGGATCTGCAGCAAAACCCTTTTTTTCCCTCTCTGTCGATGTGGAAAAACAGCTGGACATTACATCTTACTATAAGTCTGAAGACAAATCAAAAGCGGCCTTTCTTTATTCAAAGAGCAGAAATCCCTAGAGCTAATAGGCCAGTTTATTAATGATTCTCATGTAGCGCAGTGAGTCAGGGTCCTGGCGGCTGACATAATTCACTAAAGGGTAAATTTCTATAATTTATAGCAAATTTGCCTTCCAAGCATACATCATGGAAATCTTGATTATAGCTTTAGTAAAGTGTTCTGAGGTGTGTTTAAAAATGAAACCTTAACCATTCTGTTCAAGTCAAAGACTCCTTTGAGCTTTCATCTTGAACTCATATTTAGAAGGCATCACAGCAAGTTCCCAAATTCCTCTCAGACACATAATAAATACCTGAAACATTGCTTTAACCCTTCAATTTATGATTTATGTAATAAAATCATAAAAGCACACTTAGCATTGTCTTATATGTTTGATAATTGTGAATTTTCCAGATTTTATGATTAACTGCTGTTAAGCATTATATTTAAGAAAATTAGATCAGGACATTGTTCGAAGTCCTCCTTTCTCACACGTAGCACAGTGCAGGAGAAAGTCCGCACCAGATGTGAGCCCACTATAGGGAATGCTGTGTTTGATTTAAGCGAGGGTATTGGCTGGGCAGCGCGTGCAGGAGGCAGGACACATGATGCCCACTCGCTCGCTGGGAATTCACTGGAAAGTTTGCATGGGCACAATCGGACATTGTCGAGGCTTTTTTATTCCAGATCTGGCAAAGGAAAGACTGATTTCAGGAAGTTCAGGGCTGCAGTGCATGTGTGAAAACGCCTTTGGTTGTAGTCATACTTTAAATCATGGCAGCCATCAGTTTGGGCTCAAACTGACTTGTTGAAATGTTGGTCTTGCTGAATGGTTGACGAACATGGGTTGAACCACAAAGTCCTGATTTAGATGTGGGTTTGTGCGTGTGTGTGTGTATACGTGTGCATGTGGCGAGATAAGGAGGGGTGAGTCACCGGCGGTTCGGAACACGATGACTCCTCGCCGACTCGTGACGTCGGGCCATGGCGACAGGGGTTTGCGGTTAGAAACCCTAATCTGCTCCTCATATGACCCTCTGATGGACAGGGACAGCAGTCAACACACACACATACACACACGAGCGCACATACCTACACACATAGACGACCCTCAGACTAGTTAGTCTAGCTTTGGCTCTTCAGTCTAAACATGCACTTATATGGATTTCTGTTAAAATCTGGAGATCTCTTCTCTTTCTCTCATTATAAACACACAGTCTTGCTACACATATCTGCCCAGATGAGCACACAAATGTGTGAAAGCCATTATGTTTGGACATCCAGAAAGTGTCTTTAGAGGACTGTCTGCCTGTGAAATTATATGTACACCACTGATTTAATGCTTTTAAGATCCTATTTTTGCAGATTAGACTACATTTCCATGAAAGCCAGAATGGACAGCATTTTCAAGAGATTTGCATTTCTCATTTAATATTTTCAGAATTTTAAAAAGTTTTGATGTATTTTTTTTTTTAAAGATCTATGTCTTTAGCTCTGATTTTGCTTAAATCCTAGGAAAATCATCCTTTTAGCCTGTTAGTACCACATTCATAAAATAAGTACAGAGTAAAGCTATTTTTGACACCTCAAAAGCTGTACAGCTTTGAAATGAATGACCTTAAATGAATGTATTTAATTAAAACATTTAATTTTTATTTCTTTCTCCAATTAACGCACTCTTTTTGAAAACCAACTGATTTCAACAAATTAGGGCATGTTAAAGCTTTAGGGGAAAATAAAGGAGAAGAAACTTATGTAAATAGAGAAAAACAAAGTTGAGCCTCTTGCCTGTCCTAGAAGGCTGCTTTTATGTGGTTTGTATCTTCGATTTGGGCTCTCGTAGCCTTTTGTTCACTGAACAGCAGAGAAAATGATTGGAAATCAAATCTGCTTTTGCCTCTCCCTCACTTTCTCCTCTCTCGACTCTGACTCACACTCACTAATGTGTGTGCTTGTGTACAAACATATCATTTCAGTGGCAGTCAAGCACACCTATCACTGTGACTCTAGACTTAGAGCTGGTGATGCTGACTCCATCACAATAAGCTGCTTCTGTTGCAGTTTAAGCTTTGGACTCACATATGCTGGTTTTGAGTGGTGTGTGTCTGCTGTGGCTTGTTTGGAGAGATTTGGTCATTGTGTTGCTGTTGAATGATATATGTTAGTGTAAAAACACTCTGGTATCTGGGGAATGTCTGAGTTCAGAGCTTTCTGGAACAAGAAATGTGTCTCTAAGCAGCACTGGGGTCTGGGAATTGGCCTAATAGTGGCTACATGTCGTCTAGTTTTGGTCAAGCTTCCTTTTTGGGATCCAAATATGCACGGACACGCAACACCTCTTAATGAACGGCCCTTTGTTTACTGATTAGTTGGGGGGAATATAAACCCAGTTTTTGGTTCACTGATTAAAAAAAAGCTGTAACCTGAAATAACTATTATCCAATCATCAGTGATAGACTGTGCTGACTAACTGTGACTTAAAAAATTCACTGATGTCTCCTAGATGAACTACGGTGCAAAGGTGTTGCTGTTGGCTAAGAATTCCTTTTGTACTTTTGAGTATTTTTTCATCTTTGGATAAGGAGATGCTTCTCCAAACTCAAAGCAATGCCAAACCGACTGTCCTCAATCCACACGTTTATTATTAGACTAAATACTGAAGAACAGAAAAAAAAGAAGATAAAATGTGCCACAGACGACGTTCTCTTAAAGCAGTTCATATGCAACCTGATACCACAATGGATCTCTTTTTAAAACTGTTTTTTGTGTTGAACAGTGGTTTGATGTAAAACTCGTTTATTGGCAGCGTATCAATAATTAAGGACAAAAAGGCCCATGAATTCATTATCAAAGTTTCAAAGCTTTACCAAAAAAAAAGAAAGAAAGAGGGTGATCCAGCTGTGTGTGTGTGTGTGTGTGTGTGTGTGTGTGTGTGTGTGTGTGTGTGTGTGTGTGTGTGTGTGTGTGTGTGTGTATGATTGTAATAAACAAACTACTTCACTTGGACGCTTTTCCCCACTTTACACTAACACTCCAACACAGATGGAATGAATTTAGTTGCAGAAGTCCCTTTGTTTGTGGGGAAAAGCCAGAGATGCATTAAAGTGTGTCATGTGTTATTATTAAGATTAAAATGTGCAGTTTGTTTCAGGTATATTAATGCTTGAACCAAGTGATTTTAAGCCCTGCTGCTCCAAACACAAACCCTTTTTTCATTTCACATCATTTCCTCTGGTTAGTATGTGATTGATGTGTGTGTTCAGCTGTCTGGTTCCTTGTTGGGAGTAGGTAGTGTATGCTAGTTGCCTTTGGGTCTTGGGCTGCAGGTGGTAGCAGGAATAAACTGACAACTAGTGAAATCCAGGTCAGCTGTCTTGTCACATTACATTAGATTTATTTATGTGTCCTTTGTCTTCTTTTCTTTTTTCCTGTGTGTGTGTGTGTGTGTGTGTGTGTGTGTGTGTGTGTGTGTGTGTGTGTGTGTGTCTCTCTCTCTCTCTCTCTCTCTCTCTCTCTAATGTATGATTGGTGTGACTCCTCATGCATTAGCAGAATGCAGCCAAAAGCATGACATCACCACAAATGTGTTTGTTAAATAAGTGGCTATACAAGGACTGGGTCATTATGACCTGCAGGCAGGTGTGTGGGGGTCTGTGTGCACTCATGCATGCATGCATGCATTTATTTGTTTGTATCTGTATGACACAGGTATATTTGACTGTGTTGTTTGGTGTCTGCAGTTTTGGTTGTTTTGAAGCTCATGCCAGCTTTCATCATCATCTTCTCATGCGGCCTACAGTGTTGAATATTTACAGCTTGTTTTTTTTTCTGTCTTCTGCAGTGGAACAGTAGGATGTGAGGATGTGTGTGATTGTGTGTGTGTGTTTGTGAGAGCGAGATCGAGACTGTGTGTCTTAGCCTTATAAGGTCAAGCTCTTTTAACCAGGAAACATGTAAGGATAAGAGAAGATGTGAGTCACCATTTTCCTTCATCTGTTCAGAAGCACAAAAACATCCTCTTCTTTGCCCTCAACACCTTCCCTAAGGAGCTATATATATATATAGTGTGTGTGTGTGTGTGTGTGTGTGTGTGTGTGTGTGTGTGTGTGTGTGTGTGTGTGTGTGTGTG
>JAVDPK010001428.1:0-17253 GCA_034780415.1 Cichlasoma orientale | reverse complement strand
TCCCGGGCAAGATTTTATTTTTTACCGGTATTATCGTGAATGATATGATATGGCCCAGCCCTAGTATATGTACATTAAATAACAGCCTTTTTTAGTGTGAGATGTTGCAGTCAACTCACTATCTAAGCCTGTCTAGTTTGATCATTCGAACTCCAAATGGAGTTGGGATGCTGTGTAAATTTAAATAAAAACAGAATGCAACAATTTTAAAATCTTGTAAACATATTTTTTACACAATAGAACACAATAGAAACATATCAGAAGTTTAGACTGAAAATTTACCATTTAAAAAAAAAAAAATTAAGATCATTTGAATTTGATGGCAGCAACGTGTCTCCAAAAAGTTCCCTTCCCTTCCCCTGAAAAAGATGTCATCTGGATGGGAGCATATGTTGCTCTAAAACTGTATATACCTTTCAGCATTGGCATGCTACCAATGCCACAGGCACTGATGCACTCCCGAGCCATTAGAGAAGCAGACTTTTGAATCGAGCACTGAAAACAAGCTGGATGGCCCCTCCTCTCTTTAGTATAGAGGATGCTACGTCCATGTTTTCCTCAGTCCATTTTAAATGAGCTTTGGCCCAGAGGAGATGTTAAGATGCTCTCTTTACACCCAATCATGTTACTGACCTGTTGCCAATTAACCTAATAGTTGTAAAATGTTCCCCCAACTGTTTCTTTCTGGTCCCACTTACTCTCCCAGCCTTTTGTTGTCTCCATCCATCAAATTCAAAATGAGCTAACATTATTCATGAAATAGTAAAATATCTCAGTCTGAACATTTGATATGTTTTCTGTTATATTGTGAATAAAATATGGCTTTCTGAGATTTGCAGATTATTGCATTCTGTTTTTATTCATATTTTGCACAGCGACCCAACTTTTTTGGAATTGGGGTTGTATATGCTTTTTTATTCGCTAATAGAACAGTTAACAAGTAACAGTGCAATATCATCTGCTGTTCACAGCCTTTATGAAAGTGTTCAGCAGGTAAGTGCCACTCAAGGGTGATTCACCCATATTTCAGCTTATAATACAGAGATGGCTGAGTGTTCCTCTCCGACTTTTCCTGATCATACTTTTTAGCCAGGAAAGGAAAGTGAACTGTTGACCTTTTAACACAGAAATTGGCTACTTCTTTTGGCTCAGGTAGTTTAGAAAGCGCATAGAAGTAACAATAAGGAGAAGCATGAAGATAAAAAGTAAATTAGGGGAAGACAGGAAGTTCAGATGAATTATTGTCTGTGTATGTGACAGCAGGGTTTTGGTTTTTTTTTTGTTTCCTTAACAGTTGGCTTAGAGAAAGGAGGAATGCAAAGTGCATCTGAAATTGGGGGGAGGGGGCATTTGCAGCTTACAGTTGTTGACTCTGGGTCAGCAGAGAGTGACATCATTCCTCGGCTCCTTCCACAGGAAATAAGGTCACAGCGGGAACCTCAGCCAAGCATGGAAGGATGCCCATTTCAACCTAGGTGCACAAGCACACAGTTGAATGCTTTCATTTATGCACACATGCAGTGCTCTTGAGAGAGGATAATGGGCTGCTACGTGTAGGAGTTTTCCAATACAGTTCATACCAGGTTAGCCTGGACAGTGGAATATGCATCACTCAGCCCTTTTGTTACAGTATAACAGACCATGTACATACTATCAACTGGTGGAGTTCATTTTGCTGGATTTTTTTATTTTTTTGTGTGCGCACACATACATAGGCAGACACACGCGCACACACAGAGCACTTTTAAGCAACTGACATAATTCACCACTCCCTAGTGCAAGCTTGGCTATCGTCCAAGTGTGATGTGCTCAGCTGCAGTGTGTGTTCATTTGCACACATGCTTGCACACCAATCCGCACGCTTGACTTTTATATGGAATTGCACTTTTTCATCTGAAAAGTTTTAATCTCAGCAGGAGTCACTGGTGCGCAAGTTTTTGGGCCTCCTGCCGGGTCTCCATGAAAACCAGCAAAACATGTTTATAAGCATTAGGTAGGCGGTGGGATTCCCCTACCCCAGAATATCAGTTCTGCAGTGCGATTGGCTGATGGGGGGGCTCCCTCACGGAGTCAGGGCACCAGGGGGAGATTTAGGTTTACATGACTGTGTTGATGTGGGTGTGACCAGCTCTGTGTGTGTGTGTGTGTGTGTGTGTTTCTTTCCATGCGAAAGGCTTTGCCAATGTTCCAGAACACCATGACTCGGTAGAAGCTTGGGTGTCACCTGCCCCCACCCATCTACTTCCAGTCTGCCTATTTAGGACTCCCCACACTCTATTTTCCTTTGAACTCACCCTTCACCCAATTCCACATAAAATGGGCTGGGGGGTTTTCTCCAGAAAACTCCTATTCAGTGCTTAAATCCTCTCACCACTAGAAATGTTAGGATGTATTCACTGAAAATCTATATATGCTTCTTCAGAAAGAGTGGAAACAAGCCGGAGGTGTGCAGTATAACTATTATAAAATGCTGTTTCTTAATCCGGACCTCTAACTCCGTCAGGTCATTTCACACATTTTGGAGCTGAGCCGAGAGGGTCAAAGGCAGCAGAAATGAGCATCTTCTGTCAGGTGCACGCTCGCAGTCTGATTTAAGTGACAGACTGCTCAGATATGATAGATGTTAGAGAGCTGCTACCCCCTAGCGACTGGAAGGCCCAACCATACCATAAAGTACTGTGAAGGCTTGCAGACTAATCTCACTCCTGTTGGATGAAATTTAAATGACCTATAGCATCATCTACAGGAGGATCAATGAACTAACAGACTTACTAAACAGAGCATTCATTTGCTAAGTCAGCTTCTCACTTAACACTAACACTACAGTTTCTTTGCTGGTATTTAAACGATCTGTAGTTTGGGATTATATCCTCTTTGTGTACATGCATTAGTGCTATCTGAGTATCTTTTACAGAGATTTGTTGTTAATATTCCAAAATATGCAATAACTTGTGCAGTAAGCAGTTGTTTTTTTTTTTATCCTGAAATAATTCTGCCTGCCAACATTGCTGCCTAGCTTTATTTTTATGTTTATGTTTGAAAAGGTAGAGAAAAGAGAGCTGATCTTCTGGTGTTGGTGGTTTGAGGTCTCTTACTGCACTCTAGTGACTCTCCCTCACTATTGCTGATGTAGGATTAGCTCACTTACTCTAAATTCTAAGATAGCCATGGGGAAGGTAATGCAAAACCTGCCCCGTTAGCCATATGTATAAATATAAATTGCCAGTGAAGGACTGGAGTTGTTATTAAACATTGGTTGTTGACAGACTGTTTTCCCGGGTGAAGGAGATGATTCACTGGGTAATTTTTCAGATGATGTAGCCTGCCTGGCAAGTTTCCCAGAAATAAGCAAAAAAAATTGACTCAACATTTCTATAAATATTTCCCTTACATTAGGAGGCGCCGCCTGTGATCAACAGTTTTTACTGACTTAACTTCAGGCTGTTTTACATTTCTGTGCCGTACAACTATTTAGCAAGAGAGTTCATATCAGCACGACAGATATAACACATGGAAAATACTGTCTTTCTTTGTAGATGCTTTTTAGATATCAATTTAATATCCATTTATCAATATTTGTAGACATGCAGAACAGAAAGTATAAGGCACTATATGTTTATAGATAATTTCAGACACATTCAAATATTAGAAATGTTTGCTCTTATTATTATTTTTTGTGTTGACAAAAAAAAAAAGGACTTCTGGCTATATTCAGGGCTCTTCATGTCATAGGACAGACTAATTCCACTCAATTAGAGCAGCTGTGTTCTAACTGCTCCCATGTTGTCGTCCTCTCATTCGGATGTGAGGTAGACCGTGGCCAGCGCTGATTAACTTTGTCTATCACGGAAGCAGCACTCCAACTCAGTTCATTCTTCCAAGTTTAGAGAGGAGGTTCCCAAGGTAACCGTGTGTGTCTGTGTGTTGTGTGCGTGCGTGTGCGCATGTGTGTGTCCTTCTTGAGAGGAAGAGAGAATGGGGATAAAGAATAGAGCAACGACATGAACTGTGTTTCTCACTGTTGGCACAGGAACCCTGGGAGCATTCCTCCCTCCACTCAATCCAGGGAAAGGGTTATCACCATGGAGATGGCATTTGGCAGGCCTGGTCTAAAGTGAGAGTGTGTGTGTGTGTGTGTGTGTGTGTGTGTGTGTATAATCACATGGATGGGGAGGCAATAGTAGTCTGTTTCATGTGATGTCAGGTTCAAGTTTAAACTTTATTTGTCCTAGTTGGTTTCATTGC
Organism: Cichlasoma orientale; assembly: GCA_034780415.1. Lineage (NCBI taxonomy): Eukaryota > Metazoa > Chordata > Actinopteri > Cichliformes > Cichlidae > Cichlasoma > Cichlasoma orientale. Next base: position 13,008 of record JAVDPK010001428.1, on the reverse strand, counting down.
AAGAATTAGAAATAACATTCCATAAAAATATAAGATAGGAATCCATAGCAGTGCACACGTGCCAGTGATGAAATGATTGCTATAATTGTCTTATATACCTAACATTCTGTATCAATATTTCAATAATTTAAGCATTTATTTTGTCAAAAATATATACCGCTATAAGTCTCATTAGAAATGTCTGTAAATTTCATGACTTTGCGTCAGAACATTTCCATATTAGAATATCTAAGGAGTCTAGTTAAACATTAAATGCCTGGCTATAAATTTACAAGCAAATTTAAACATGACTTTTCATGCACCTCCTTCTCAGTGTTTGTTGTCATGTTTGCATCTATCTATATGTGTGTGTGGGTGTGTGTTAAGTCTGCCTGGTGCCTGAAGCAGAAATAAACATGGAATCGATGGCTATATTTACACAGATAATTTTACACACAGCGGACAGGCAGTTTCATAGAGCAGGTGTGTGTGTGTGTGTGTGTGTGTGTTTAGGAAGTTGTTATGTTCACACTATTCAGCTGCTCTGAAAGACTTGGAGAAACAGTTCCTTCCTCTTAAGTGAATCCATCTAGGCGCACGTGCACACCCGCACACAGCCACAGATATAAGGTGTCCCGACAAATCAAGCACATGTATCAATGCGCTAGTAAAGACTGAAGGAGAGCATGTGTGCATGTCAGGTTTGTTAACAGTTGGATGAAGGTGGCAGTTGTTGTTCGGCAGCTGACCCGCTGTGCTTCCCATCATGTATTTATTTGATCAGCGCTGCGAAGGCTGCTGACTCACCTGTTTCTGTAACTGTGGGGCTGGATTAGATGTGAGGGGTGGGCAGAGGAAAGCTCCTGCAGACATAACACACACCTGTTGCGCTGCTTGTTGTTCCTGTTAAACTTCCATCAGCCATTCTGGTTTCTCTTTACAATTAGTGTGCCTCTTGTCTTTTGTCTGTGTAAGACGTAGGTTTAAACAAGATATATTTAGTCCTTTTTTACAGTTTACAGCATATTCAAAGTGAATGGAAGGGGCTAACGGTACACTGCTGATGTGCGACATAGTTTATAAGAGGAATCTGTCCAGTCTAATGAATCCAGTTGTTTTGAGTCAGTATCAGATGGATACATTCTCCTTTATTGTAACCATCTGATACTGAGTCAGTAACAGATGCTTTGTTCCTCTCATTACATGAGGGGAACATCTGTTTGGTTAGCTCTTTAATACTCCACTATGTTCACCAGTTAGTTGTTTAGTATATTGTGGTGTGCTGCATACAATATTAGTTTTTTTTTCCCTTGAAAATTAAGACAAAACTAGAGGCCTAAAATCAAAACAAAACAACGAGCTGAAATATTCTAACATGCTTGGCAGAGCAGAGAAGTTACACAAGCACATTGTCTTTATACTCAGTTATCGGATCTATGACTACTTCTAGAATACTCGATTACTAAAATAATCGATAGCTGCAGCCCTACAGGAGTCTGCACCTACACCACTCTCAGTCTACAGATTATTGAATTAGCTGATTTATTCATTGTGCAGTGATGTTTAGCCTGAATAGTAAAGGTTTAAAAAGATTCAAGAACGAGGGTTTTAGGACCAAGCGGAGCAATTTCAAGAGGGCAGGGTTACGCTGACTGTCAGTCAGACAGGAAAAGAGCACACAGCTGCCCGGTGGCATTCGTTTTGGATCCCTTTACACTCACACACATACTGTATCTCTTTATACAGAGATTTATGATATCACAAGTGCATTGCTTCAGTTGAGGAGGTTGTGCAGAAGAAGTGGTGAGAAGTGACTCACTTTCTTTGATCAAGATGAAAGAAGTAAAAAACAAGGGTCAAAATAGAGGGTGGGATTTCACATAAGATAATAGGCTGGTGAGAATCTAGTGCACATTTGTTGAGTGATACAAGATATTTATTGTATAATGATTCCTTCTGAAGCATGGAGGTAATAGGTAGCTAGCAAGAAGACAATGCATGTGTGTGTGTGTGTGTGAGACAGTATCTGTGTCTGTGTGGGGGATCGGTATGCAACCCTGGCTTCAGTACTGAGTCCAGTTGTTCCAAAGAATTCAGGGGGAACACAGGGGTCTGAGAGGAATTACCCTAAAATACAAGGTGACTCACTTATTTTTCTGGAAAGTCACTCACACACATGCATACACTGAACTCTTCTGTATGCCGGTTGAGAGAGCTCTCTTATTCGGTTGCTATTCTCACGCCATGTTGGCAACGACTCAGTGATGGCATCCAAATCGAAATATGACTCAGTGACAGCAACAATCGTCTCACCAGTGGGAAAGTAAGCAGAAATGTGCAGTAGTAGAACAAAAGTATTTAAGCTATAAAATGAAAGATTGGACACACATGAAAGTAACACAGTGTGTTGTTAGTGGCAATCTTGATGTATGCGGTGCAGTACGTGTAGACATTTCGTGTAATGTCCTAGTCTTCGAGGGATTTTAGCTGGACAGATTTAAAATGGGTCACCCTGTTTGTCCTGAGGGATCTCCTCTCGCAGAGTTCAGATTGGTGTTGCTTGGCAGTGAAAGGGTTTCAGATCGGCCTGGCAAACCTGAGGGAAAGCATCAACTCGGGAGCATTCGAGGACATGCCGCAAGCAGTTTATACTCCATTTATCCTCATTGCTAATTAGCTATTACCATGCATGGAAATGTATCAGCACTATCCATCTATCTAACCATTAATCTTTCAGGAGCAGAAATGAAGTTTGAGATTTGACGTGTGGAAGGATACTGCTGCTCATCTTTGGTGTTTATATATTAAAAGGCATGGAACCGGAAGGCAGTTATTCTGTTACCTCCCAAAATTCACCTGGAACTTGTACATATATTTTGCACTGAATAGTGCTTTGGCAGGTGTGACTCAAGAGTAGCGCTAAATGATGAGGTGATTAGTCGTATTACATAAAATTAAGTTAAATTAAGTTTGATAATTGAATTCTTGGTTCTTTGTTTTAAGCTTTTTTTTTTTTATTATTTAAAAAACACATTCATGGATTTTCATGATGCTCAAAAGGGAATGCTGCTTCAAGTCTTTGAGCTAGCCCAGTGGAAATTCTGTCAACAGATATAACGACAGGTGTCTTGCCCGCTGATTCAACACTCCCTCCCAAATTACCGCTATGAAAATATTTCAGCTTACTTGTCTGACCCGCTCACCCTGAAGCACCAACTTAAGCTTCCTGTCTGCAGTAAAATTATTTCAATCACAGTCACTTTGAGTTGTAGCTTCCCACTGGCTAACTTTAGTCAAAGGCAGGAACAGAAGAGGGCTCATATCCTACAAAACACTACGCCTAGATATGCAACATGGTTGCACCTCCCCGCCTCCCACCACCCTAATGCTCAGGACAGCCGGTTTGTTATATGTGTGTGTATTGCCAGGCATGGCTCATGTTTCTCAGTGCAGTTTGTCAGAGCCCAGCTTGAACCAGGAGGCACCAGGGAGGCTACACCAAATGCATACATTCAGCTGACAGGGGGACACCACAGGATTTCTTCCCCACAAAGAAGCTGCAGTTTGGGATTGCATTTGGCCATAAAACAGCCCGGTACCATGGTTTTGCCTCTCGTCCTGCACTGTAGCACAGGACGTCTAAGGATCATCTTTTTACATAGATACACTGCTGGATTGCTGCTGGATAGGACACAGTGTTGGGAGCGTGAATATGCAAGTGAAGTTTGGAGGAGATAGATTTTGTGAGTGTGAATGATTGCCAAAGGACATTTTGCATTAAGTGCTACACATGCTGGATATTCTTTGCTTTCCTGAGGTGATTTGCCAATTTTGGTTACTGGATATTTGAGCTGTTAGGTAGACTTCTTTATCATTTGCTGGGCAAGCTGGTCCATCTGCAGTCGCCCTGTCAGTAGCCGCATCAGTGTCCGTGTCTGGTGGGGTGTTGTGAGCCTCGGCCCCCACCATGATGATCAAGGAGACGTCGTTACGGCGGGACCCTGACCTCAGGGGGGAGCTGGCCTTTCTGGCCAAGGGGTGTGACTTTGTCCTCCCCTCACGCTTCAAGAAAAGAATCAAGTCCTTCCAGCAACAACAGGTCAGTCAGTTCAACAAGCAAGATAGGCAAGGGTGTAAGTGCATATGCAACCCCCCCCCCCAACTCCCCCAAAACAAACAAATAACAAAACATAAAGACGTACAGATGTAAATATATGTTCAGTGTATACACTAGATGCACCTTGTTGCTTTAACACACGGAGTGACATGCCAGGAACGACGAACTATTCTGAGGCAGATATCAGCAGGGTATTAATAGGGCAGGAGGTGCAGGAATAGAGTGATAGAATGAATGCTGAGAAGGAGAGGACTGCTACAGCTGTCCTGCTCAATACACACAGTATGGAGGTCCAAGACACCAGGAAGCTCCTATGGGAACACATTAAGTTTTGATTTAAGAAGCAGCATTAAGCTCTAGTTTGGGTCTTTGTAATTTATTTAATTTATTTATTAGCTATGGAAAATTGCCTTTGTATCATATTTAAGATATAATTTCATATTGGGGTAAATGTGAACTTGTAAGTAATTTGGTAATAGGTTAGTTTTTTTCTGAGATTTTCCTGAGGAGCGCATGGATGTGTCTTCTGCCCCCTGAGACGTTTCTTGCCTAAAGTTAAAATAAAAGCTCCGACTGCTTTGTATTTATCTTACTGATGTGATGACTAAAAGAATGGGGGGGGGGGGGTGTCTGTGTTCAACCTTTTACGTGGATTCTCTATCCTATTGCAATGAAGTTGTATCTTATCTACAGCTCTGGGGAAAGTTACCTGGGACACTGATTCAATTCTTCATATTTTTATGAAAAGCACAATCTGGACTAATGCAATTTTTGTTTAATTAAAAAAAGTAACTTGTCATTGATTTGGATCAGTAAGCCAAAGAATACCAAGATGAGACTGCAGTGTTTCAGTCGTTAGAACATTGTCTCTAAAAAGAGAAATGTGGTGTTTAAAGTTAGCACCACAAACGGGTCATTAACACCCACCCGTGCTTCTCCTTTCCCACACATGATCTTTCTTCTCTCTTTTCAGGTCCAGGCGAAACCAGAAAAGAAACCAGGAACACCTCCTCCCGCTCCCGTTGCAACCACAGCCACACCGCCCCCCACGCCACGCTCACCCAGCCCTCCTCCAGCTCCTGTGATAGTCACCCCTCCTCCTCCTCCTCCTCCTCCTCCTCCTCCTGCCATTAACATTCCCAGGTTCTACTACCCTCGTGGGCTTCCTGCCCCGGGCCCGGCTGCCAACCACGACGCAGCCATCGCTGCCATTGAGACAGTCTTCACCGAATTTGAGGAGGAGAAGGCTGATATTTATGAAATGGGCAAGGTTGCAAAGGTAAAACAGAAGTACCGCGATACATATTAGATTTCTTTACGTTTTCCAGAAATCACTGCACATAGTGGCCTTGTTGATACGGTGCTCTTTCCAAGCAATGCAGTCTCCATCTCTAGGAAACAAACATGTTTTTCAGAGTAAGGTCATTGCGGTGCTCATTGTGTTTCCATTCAGGCATGTGGGTGTCCTCTGTACTGGAAGGCACCCATGTTCTACGGAGCAGGTGGTGAGAGGACAGGATTTGTGTCTGTTCACTCATTCATTGCAACCTGGAGGAAGTAAGACTCCTGTTCCTCGAAGTCTCAGACATAGAATAACACAGATGCAGCCAGGCTCTGATATAAAATGTCTCTCCTCTTTTTTTTTTCTTTTTTTTTTTCTTGCAGGTTGCTGCACAGTTGCCATGACGATGCATCAAAGTTTGTTTACTTGCTGGCTAAGCCTGGCTGTAACTACCTGGAACAGGAAGACTTTATTCCTCTGCTGCAGGTAAATGTCTTATCAGTGCTAATAAATCAAATAAGCAGGTCTCTCATTGCTGCGCTGCTATTTATTTTTTATGGCAAACCTGTGTATTATAGCATTTTTCCTCTTTGTCTGATCAGGACATTGTAGATACACATCCTGGGCTCACGTTTCTGAAGGATGCACCTGAATTCCATTCACGCTACATAACAACGGTAAATGGCAATAAAAATCAGATCAACTGTTTTTTTTATACATTTTATTGTAAGAGTGTGTTTTAGTGTATTCAGCTAGCTCTGCTCACTGCAAAGGAACAGCAGTTATAGACTAAGCGAAGCTCCACAAACCCCAGAGAGGAAACTCTTTATGGCCACAGGTATCATTGCTCTCATTCCTGCTCATGACCGCAGGTGAATAATGGAACCTAGATTGACTGGTTCCAATGTAATAAACTTTTAAAAGTACAAACACATTACATGACATTACCACTGAATAAGAGAAACAGTTCAAATGTGGCTGTAGCAATGAACAGCAGTTAACTCACTCAAGTACTGTTCTGTTTTATGACACTTTAATATGCTGTCCTTGGGTTGCCATTATAGCTCAGCTGTTTGAGTTATAGTGACCCATATACTGAAGGCTGAAGTCCTTCCTGCAGGGGCCTGGGTTCAAATCTTCCCCAGACTCTATCGTGCATGTCATTCTCCCTACTTTCCTGTTTAGTCTCCTCTGTCATGTCAAATGATGGCTAAAAAAATGCCCCCAAATAAAATAAAAGAATTCCATCTTCTTTACTTTTTATTTATGTTTTATGCCAAAAATAAATATATCTGAAAACTTTAGCTGCTAGTCGGTTTAAAAACGACCAATTCCTTTTTCAAAAAGAAAATCGCATTAAACTGTCCAGAATGTGTAAAATTACATCAATAGATCGACTAGTTACAAATATGAAATTCTAAGAATTTAAACTGAAACAATGTCACTCTCAGCACGGTGCTGTGGTGGTTAGCACTACTGCCTCACAGCTAGAATAACATCTAGGCCTGGGTTCGATTCCACCTTGGCCCGGGCCTCTCTGTGTGAAGTTTGCATGTTCTCCCCGTGTCTGCGTGTATTTCTTCCCACAGTCCAAAAACATGCAGTTGGGGTTAGGTTAATTGGTCACCCTAAATTGCCCATAGGTGTGAATGTGAGTGTGAATGGTTGTCTGTCTCTCTGTGTTGGCCCTGCGACAGGCTGGCGACCTGTACAGGGTGTACCCTGCCTCTTGCCCTATGTCAGCTGGGATAGGCTCCAGCCCCCCCGCGACCCTGAACAGGATAAGTGGAAGAGGATGGATGGATAATATCACATTCTGAAAGGATTTGTTATTAAGTAGTTTAATTTACTTTGATAAATTAAGTATATTTTACTTCTCATAATTGATTTTTTTTACTACTTTCCTCCAACTTAGCCTGTACTTTTACTCTAGTCTCCACCCACTCCACCTACCTACACCCAGAGCATGCCTTCACCTCTCCAGGCTCTCTTCCACCTACTCCCTACTCTCACTATAGATTAATATTGATAACCTCCTCTTATGTTGTCAGCAAAACAGCTTCTGTGTGCCTCCTCAGTGTAACGTTAGCAGCAGAGCGTGTAGATCTGTGAATGTGAATGCGGATGGGGACAGCTGCAACACGTGCTGTGAAAGCAGAGGTATGAGAGCACCGATGCATCAGCCTACGGTGACTTCGCGGAAACACTGATGCCTTCCCTACCCTCCCTTTCCATAGAGCCACTGGCGCCCCGACATTCCCATTTTATGACGCTTCCCATTCAGTTTAGACCAACCGATGAAGTAACCGCTGGAGGTTCATGTACCGGAAAATGGATGATAATCCAGTGTTGTAGGTGTCCCTCTTAGATAGATGTGGAATATATTTAATAGATCTCATGACAGGGATTGTACAGACCTCATGAAAATTTGATCATGTTTTCATTTTCACAACTTCAGTTTTAGACTTTCCCTTTTAACTTTTTAGAATCCCAGCAATCAAAACGGATATAAAATATAGAAAACCTCTTCCTTACCCCCCTGGCTTAACTATGGGTGTCAAGAGTACATAATGTATACACCCTTGGAACCCTAATTCTAAAATTATCATAAGATTACATAAGATCTTACATCTTCTCACAAATATGATTTCATATTGATGTGTTCTTTATGTTTTTGTGCCTTAAATGTTTTTTTTTCGTGTTTCCTGCTGGGCAACCTGTTGCCCTTAGAGGACAAATTAATTTCTCTAAGATTAATTGAACATAGCAAAAGCAAATGTAAATGCAGGATAGGCTTATTAATAATCCTGTTAATAGTCTTATCAAGAATTAATAATTCTTTACTCCACTGTTACAGATCTATTAATTTCTTGGTTAATCAGCTAATTAGTTAAATATAAGAAATTGTTAAAAAAAAAAATACCAATTATAATTTAATAAACTCCATAGTGAACGTTTCTTGAACATTTTCACGCAACAGACATTTAAAAGATATTAACTTACAGGATTGATTAGGATTAATTTTCAAATGTATTTTCACACTTTTGATAATATAACTTTTGAAAAATATTATATAATAGCATCTTCTTTGTCTCTATTCTGCTATGATGTTATCACAGGTGATCCAGCGGATATTCTATGTAGTGAACCGGTCCTGGACGGGACGTATCACGATGATGGAGCTGCGCAGGAGCAACTTCCTTCAAACTCTGGCTCTGCTGGAAGAAGAGGACGACATCAACCAGATCACTGACTACTTCTCCTACGAACACTTCTACGTCATCTACTGCAAGTTTTGGGAGCTGGACACTGACCACGACCTGTATATTGACCCCAAAGATCTGGGGAGATACAACAACCACGGTAGGAAAAATCTCAGTTGAGGATTTACTTCACTCAGCTGAATCATATCTGTACTAGTTTATTTGGGGTGATTCTGCTGCCACATATATAAATACCTGGAATCAGTACTGAAGCAGGTGTCTTTAGTGTACTTTCATTGGTGTCCTTTTGTTTCTGTATATTTACTTATTTTTCTCATTCTCCAATTTTGATAGCATCCTCAAACAGAATCATTGAGAGACTGTTTTCAGGGGCTGTTACTCGGTGAGCAAAAACCCACATGCAAACAAACATGTAGCTGATTACTTCACTATAATAACAGTACAGATTGTAAATGGTTCTGTCCCTCTTCTGTTCAGGGGTAACGCTGTGCAGCGAGAGGGCAGGATGAGCTACGCTGAGTTTGTCTGGTTTCTCATATCTGAGGAAGACAAAAAAAATCCCACCAGGTATTTTTAAAAGTTGTTCTGTGTGTGTGTGTGTGTGTGTGTGTGTGTGTGTGTGTGTGTGTGTGTGTGTGTGTGTGTGTGTGTGTGTGTGTGAGATTGATCAGCTCTTTGAGACTTTTTTTGCTTGTTTGTCACTGCATGTATGTAACAAATAGTCTTTTCTGACTGTATGCTGTGTGTAACACATTTGTCATCTGCTATTTTTCAGTATAGAGTACTGGTTCCGCTGCATGGATGTGGATGGTGATGGTGTACTTTCCATGTTTGAGTTGGAGTATTTTTATGAAGAACAGTGTGAGAGGATGGAGAGAATGGGCATCGAACCTTTACCCTTTCAGGATTTGCTCTGCCAGATGCTCGACCTGGTCAAACCTGAGAACCCAGGTTAGTGCTCAAACATCCTTGCCCTCGTTCTTATTCTAGAATTCAATTTTAATAGTAGACAGCCAAATACCGCTTACTGCTGTTGCACGGTTTACATTGCTGTGTGTGTTTGTTTTATTTCCTTCAGGTAAGATAAGTCTGGGGGATCTGAAACGCTGCCGGATGGCTCACATATTCTTTGACACTTTCTTCAACCTGGAGAAGTACCTGGACCATGAACAGAGAGACCCATTTGCTGTGCAAAAGGTGCAAATCTGCAACTTTAATATGTGATTTTCAGCAACAACGATGCATGTTAATATAAAATTAAAAAATGGAGTGATGGTCCTTTACAATGGCGATTATTTAGTTTTGTGTCTTTTATTTATAGTTGTAAAATACCAATATGGATTGTGTTTCTGGTGTTCCAGGACATTGATAGTGAAGGTCCAGAGCCATCTGACTGGGATAAATATGCCTCAGAAGAGTATGAGATACTAGTGGCGGAGGAGACTGCAAATGAGCAGCTACACGAGGGGTATGGCGCACACAAACTCGTACTCATTCTTGTTAGAAACTTTAAAATGAATCATTTTTATAAGGGAAAATAGTGAATTTCAGTTCTCTGTATTCCCAGGTCGTTTGATGATGACTATGAATCAGATGAGCTTCAAGTCCCCGGAGAGATTGGGAAAATGGAAAAACTGGTCATATCCGACCTGTCTGCGTAAAACTTGGAAATCTTGGGCTTCTCTTTCTGGGAAACAGAAACCAACAAGGTGATAGAGGGCCACCTGGGACATATGAATCCACACATGGATATAAAGACAGAGAGAGAGAAAGGAATTCTGGCACCTGTCTTATGACTACTCTGTGGAGTCATTGTATGTTTGTGTGAGTGTGGCCATAAACCAGTACTGTTCTGGTGTCTGGTGCAATAATGCATCTGTATTCACACAGAAAAGAATGTCCCTGCCTCCAGCTTTTTTTTTGCTCCACAGAAGCCAAAGACAGACGTTTGGTAAGCTCAAGAAGGACTCAAGTAAAATACTTAACTGTAAAATAATGTAATTATTGTGAATTCTCTACTGACAATCCTGCCAGAGGACAATCTTTTTTCAGAATTTTCGAGTTAGACTCTCAGCAAGCCTGCCAGGTGCACAAGTAGACGTCTAGTGGGAGAAACGGGCAGATAGAAAGAAATAATGACAGTGACAGACACTGCCGTTGCAGAGCAGCAGTCCACTGCTTAAAAATATGACATACACTGCCTTGAGAAACCTGCTGGTAAGCAGCTTGCCTCCATGTTTCTTATAAAGGAAGCTGTCAGTCCCTTTAGTCAGAGGTCAGATAACAGCCTGTGTGGTTATATCAGCACTTCCACTCAGTGGCCAGTATGTGGTACTGCATGCTGTCAGTGACACAGTGCGTGATGGCTGGCTATCATTTCCGTGAAGGAGTTCAGTTCACTGTTCTATTATTATCGCAGCACTATCAGTGCTTCAGCTCTGGAGTCATGGGCACTTATGTTCATGCTCTGCATTTCAGTTTATTCATTCTCAGTCAGATAACAGTGAAAGATTATGGGATTTGCACATCATGTGATGCATGATTGCCAGTCACATCAAACTCTCCGGTAGAGTTGCCCAAACATTTCCACCTGTAACATTTGTAGTGCTACAATAGATGTGCCTACAATTTGTGAGTTGTTCCTGCCAGCTTCATGCAGCATCCCACTGTATGTTTTCCCACACCCTGTTTTTCTTTTTCCTTTTTTTTTTTGTTAAACCTTTATTTTTATGGCATGCTAAATTTAACAAGCACACTGCCTTTTAATTCATTTGAACTGTTATTGTCATTTAGTATCTGTTTACATGTCATAGCGTATATCATTTCTTTATTAAAGTTTCTGATGTCCATTCTACCTGTAACACACAATAACGCACCACTAAAGATGCTTTTTGATAAATAGGTTACCTAAAATTTAAAAAAAAAAAAAAAAAAAAAAAAGACACACTTGTAGTGGTATCCTGCCTGCAAAAAGCTTGCAATATTTTGAACCCATTATTTAAACAAGTGTGAGATTTCAAACAACACCTCACTACAGTGCTCGCCCCTTTTAGAATACAAATCTCTCAGCATGTGTTCCTGTTACTCAAATTAAAGCGCAGAAGACACTGTGAACAGTTTCAATCAGAACTGCTCTCTGTAGAGTAAATAGTCCTAACATTAAAGTTTGTGCATTATAGAGACTAAGAACACACTGTTTTGTGGCGTAGACATATCACTGCTTAACTGTTGTATAGTTTTTTGTTTGTTTTTTTTGGTCCACCACACATGAGTTTGCATTCACTGTACTGAGATGAAGCCTTTTTGTTTTTTTTAAAGCCAGTTGATACAATACAAGCCAAACAATCTTCACAGTTAGATGCCACTATGTGAGTTTACTTTGTGAACCCTTTAACTCCTTTATTTACTATAATAGCTAGGAGCGTGTGTTTGCACTGATAGAAGAGTTTGCTTTAGGAGCCTGTGTTGTGCAACGTTTTATTGCCATGGGCATTGTGTTCCAGGATCAGTGGATGTGTGCGCCCTTGTATAACTCTTTAATTAGGAGTAGGGCATCTCTTGTCCTCAGTGGCTTCAAATTAACGAACTATCATCCTTTTCTGGCATTTGCTGCACAGACTCACCGTAGTGTAGTTGCATTTGAAAGAGTGACAAAGAGAGCTTGTGGATGCTGTGAGGTTTTAAGGACCTTGATCACCCCACTTCTGCTTTATATTTGTTGTAAATCTCTCTAGCTTTGTAATAAACAGTATTATAATAACAGTAATAACAAGCCATTATGGACATAACAACTGTAATCTGATGGTTTGTATTACTGTGCCACTGTGTGGCATGGGATGGGGGGTAAATTATGTTAGCTGTGTGTATGCTTGTGTTAGACGTGCAGTGGATTTTATCAGCAGAAGTGGGTGAAGTCCTCTTTTTCTACCCAACCTGACAATCACAAAATTGTAGATACGATATCATCCAATATAGAAACTTTTGAGACTGATTTTTTTCACTGCTGTGATCACACTCGTTCACTCTTCAAGAGATCTTTTCACCCATACAGGATAGAAGAAAGAACTATTAATGCCGACGGGACATTATCAAGTCTGGATGACAACTTTTTGGTTCTATGCAAAGTATCCTGGTGCTCACAGTCCAAGCATCAGACAAGGAGCAAAGCCATGCAGGACTTTTACTTTGAAATTATGTCTTTACTGACAGAGGTAGAGAAAAGACTTTATTTTTGATTTACCTCCTCTGTGCACAGGAAACTTGAGACGAGTGAAATGTGGCGCAAAGTCTGGTGGTTATTGTATTGGCATGGTTTTCCTTCTTTACATCCATTCTTTCTTTCTTTCTTTCTTTCTTTCTTTCTTTCTTTCTTTCTTTCTTTCTTTCTTTCTTTCTTTCTTTCTTTC
>JAVDPK010001427.1:37388-47680 GCA_034780415.1 Cichlasoma orientale | reverse complement strand
CACATCATCTCCTTTGAGGTGTTGATGATGACAGAGTGGTAGATGCTGGCCCTGTCTGGCTCTGGATTCTCCTGAAATAACAGAGAGGGGGGGATAAAAAAAATAAAACAAAAAAGCATCACTGGGACAGAGTACTGATACTCTCGATGAGAGCCTGGAGTACAGTTTTATTGTATTTGTAGTTTATATTTGTTATTCCACATTCTTCCACTACTGCATAATACTTTGGATGCCAATATTGTACTTTATATTGGTAGATTTAGGCTCTTAAATAATTCTGTGGAGTACAATCTGCTGTATAATAGATAAAGCTACGCAGTAGTGCATAAGTAAATGAAATAGTCTGAAATAAAACTGTTAAAACTGTTAATTAAATTCCAACAATATACACAGTGCTGTTCAAAAATCTTTAGCCACTTTATACAACCCCCCCCCAACATATCAACTGAAAACTTGGCATATCTCAGAATTCTGTGTAGTGTCCCCTCAAAAAATTCTGAGAAAATTGGACAAGTAGAGGACAAAAGAAGAAGTGTACACAAGCAGAATGCAGTCATTTGCAAATCTCATAAACCCACATTTCATTCACATAGAACATAAAGAGTGAGTTCACCATTTGAAGAGAAATTCTGGCTCATTTTGAATTCGGTGCCAGCAACATGCCTAAACAAACAAACAAACAAACAAACAAACAAACAAACAAACAAACAAACAAACAAACAAACAAACAAACAAAACACTGTAGTGTCCCCTCTTCTTTTAAGAGTCTAAAGGTCTGGGACCTGAGGAGACCAGTTGCTGGACTTTTGGGAGAGGCAGAGCAGTCCTGCATCTTCTCAGTCCATTTTAAATGAGCTCTGGCACAAACACAGCAGCCTGTCTGCGTTATGTTTTCATATTGCTTTAATCTGCATTTGTAGTTGGCACGGCGAGCTGTGTGCACAGTGTGATTTCCATGACAGAATCATTGTAATGCAATCCTGATTTTTTTCCCTCTGCCTTGACCCTTGCACAGAGATTTCTCCAGTTTCTCGTAATCATTTGTTGATATTATGTACTGCAGATGATGATATTCAAAGCAGTCACAATTGCATTTTGAAGAACATTATTTTGAAATTGTTCCACAATTTGTTAACGCAGTTTTATGCAGATTGGTCAACCTCTGCCCATCTTGCCCTCTGAGAAACTCTGCCTCTCTTAGATGTTCTTTTTATACCCAGTCATGTTACTGACTTGTTGCCAATTAACCTAATTAGTTGCAAAGTGTTCCTCCAGATGTCGCTCCATCTACCTTAAACCTCCACAGCCCACCAATATCGTCGCTGCTTTCGAAGCAGACAGGCTCCAGCCCCTCATCCAAACAGCACTTGATGCAGGCCAGACCTGAAGCCCCGCCTCCAATCACTGCCACACGACGGGTCATACTGCAACTCTGTGAGGGAGGTATCGGTTCAAAAAATGTTTACTATTAACAAGAAGCTGCAGTCAGTCAGCTGCACACAACAAAACATTGCCTTCATAAGGTACAGCTGCTGGTGTAATGTAGTGGTAACATTACTGTCTTTGGAACAATAGTTCAAAACAATAGGTCTGGGGTTTGAATCCCCAGGCTGGACCCCCTGTAGGTATAGACCTAACTTGGATTACAAGTGAGAGAATTAATAAGGTCTGTGTCAGGTGTATGCTCAGGAACCAGATCATACTGATGATAAGTGAGATGGGAACCGTAAACAGGGTTACATAAAGAGGTTGTGGGGCTTTCAGACCCAGTATCCAGACTGACCTCAACTAGTAGTCAGTGTTCCAACACCTGCAAGAACCAACTGCTATTGAGATTGACAAGGTACACCACAAATGCAATGGGGGAGCTGGAAACCTGGACTAAATAATGACAATAAGAACATTGATAAACATTACTCATGTTTAAATTCCATGGTCAGAGGGACTTCTAAATTTGCTCCTAGAGTATGAACAAATATTGATAAATCACTGTGCACGAAACGCTTGATTAACAAACAGATTTGTGCACGAGGCCCATTGATCTTAACTGCCACACTATGGCGCTATTATTGTAACAAAACTCATTTGTGAAAATGCACCCACGGGAGTGGAAGGTTCTTTGGGTGATCAAACAGTGCACCAATTTATATGCAAAGTAAGTAAGTAAAAATTTATTTGTACAGCACATTTCAGCAAAGATGCATTCAGTTCATTTCAGTAATCACCTGCCGAGACCACAGCAACCTGTCTCAAACGAGGACATCCTGTGAGGGAGTACTGATGTACCTAAAGGGTTAATTTACAGTTTCAGCCAGTAAGACGATTTCTATGCATGTTGTCGAGATAAGAGGGGATGCAAATGCAGTAATTCATGTACAATTCTGTGTGTGCACATTCGGATCCATGTGTGTAATCGGCCGGTAGTGGTGACGCAAGCTCAGATGGACAAAACAAACGTGCAGCCTACCTAGAACTACAACAAGAAAAAATTAGCTTCTAGTAATTCCTTCTAACTACGTAGTTATCAGACTTTAATACATATTCAGAGTGCAGAGGCGGACTAGAATAAAAATGGTTGATTTAAGAATGGTCAAAGCACTGATTTTGTTTGAGCACAGCTGTCTGTAGCCCAGTCAACTGCAGAGCTGGGTGACTTTTTAGAGATTCGAGAAAAACGTTAAGACTTTTCAGTCATTAATATGAATGAATGAATAGCTTTATTGTTATTGTCGTTACATACAACGAAATTTCGTTAAGAACAGCCATCCAAGCAAACAGACGGGGTGATGGTATACTCTCGAGCCGCTGCACTGTGCATAATATCTATGCACACTTGCAGATACATATTTACAAATCTGATCACACACACACACAGAGATTTGAATGTGCACACACAGATCTCTGAGTACACACGCACAATCCTTCACAAAGATCAAAATACACACATGTGGATTGAGATACGCAGACACAGGTTTGCTGCACTAACAGCCCCGTAGCGCCGACCTTGATATAACGACAGTTTTGACTGCTCATTTTATCTTTATTAATTTTCTTGCATGTAAAATATGTCATTTTAGTGCTTCTTCTCCAGCCTGCACCCACAGTACCAAGTTATACAAGGTTCTTACCTCTGAAAGAAAGTGATTTTCGTGTTGCCTGCAGCAGTATCTGGTGTGAGCACTGTTCCTGTGACTTTATGCCTACTAACCCTTGATTCCAAAGCAAGCAAGCCCTTTGAAACTGTGACCGGGGTGTAAGCTGCCCTATGAAGGTAAATATCACCATATGATTGGGATGAATTCTGAACTCACATTCACTGGTCCAGCAGGAATGGCTGACTGATATCAGGTGTGGCCAGTTGTTCAGCCGGTGAGGTAGGGTGTTTTGTTGATGTAAGTTTAGTAACTTAATTATCACCCCGCACTGGGAGGGGGGAACGGGGTATTGTTTATGGTATGTTTTTCTGTCTGTCTGTTTACGTTATTGCAGAAAAACTACCAGTCTGATTCGTGCCAAATGTGCACAGAAGATAACGAGTGTACCCACGGACGTCTAAATCAGCCAAGGAGGTGACAAGCTGCCTCATCAAATTTGTTCTTACTGACCAAGGAAAAGAATTTGTCAACTCTGTAAGTACTTAAGTCTTTGGCAATAATTATCTCAAAGTAATTGAGATTAAGGTTCCACTTCAGAACATCCATCCATTCGCTGCCACTTAGCCTTTGTCGGGGTCACGGGGGGGCTGGAGCCTATCCCAGCTAACACAGGCAAGAGGCAGGGTACACCCTGGCTCATACAGAGAGACAGATAACCATTCATGCTCACATTCACAGCTATGGGCAACTTATAGTAGCCAATTAACCTAACCAATTAACCTAACCCCAGTAAGTGCATGTCTTTGGACATAGTGAGAGGAAACCCACGCAGACACGGGGAGAACATGCAAACTCACAGAGAGAGAGAGGCCTGGGCCAAGGTGGAATCGAACCCGCGCCACCGTGCTGCCCAGAACATCTATTTATAAATCTGTTTTTGTTATATTTGTATGACTGCTATATATTTTGCTGCTATTCAATATTTTCTTATTATAATGTGCATTGTATTGTATTTTTGTTGCAGCTCAACAAAAGGGTATGCGATATGTTAAACATCAAAAGAAGCCTCTGCTCCCCATATCATCCGCAAACGAACGGCTTGGCGGAGAGAATGAATGGCACCATCCGGAGGTGAAGTCTTTGTTATGTTCTGTAATATACCGCACCAATGTCAGATACTTACTTATTTCTATAACTCTGCACAGTTTGAAATCTCCACAACCCACATTCTTCAACATATTGTGGTGTGCAGTTACTTTACGGCTAAATGAGTTTTGCTTGGAGTGTTAAGCTTAAGAGTGCATCATTTAAAAGCTTAAATAGAAGGCATAGTTTTCTTACACGCACACGATAAAAACAGCAGCTCAAGTGAACAGTGTGATGGTTCAAAAACAGCGTGAAATGCACCAGCTTCCTCAAAGTCTCCTGCTTACCTCAGCTAGTCCAGCATGCAATCAATCTTGTTGTCTGTGTAGATTCTCGGTCATCCAGGTCATAGTAGTCTCTGAAGCTTGAAGAAGTCCTCCCTGGTAAGTTTTACCAGGGAGGACACCAGAAATAACAAGTTACCATTCCTGGACTGTGCAGTGCTTATTGAGGAAGATGGAAGCCTCAGTTTACCAGAAACCCACACATACAGAGCAGGGAAATAAAGGGAACACACACATATTAAGAAAACCCTCAAAACATGTGGTTATCCCAACTGGGCTTTCATCAAATCAACCAAGACGCACAGGAAAGAAGGTCAAACACAAACTAGGGAGAATAAGAATGACAAGAGATGTAGATCCAACTCATTGTCATTGTGCACACAAGGCACACAACGAAATGATGGTTCCAGATCACTCATCCAGAGACGAGCATCTGCGGTCATGCAGCCAGAGACCGGCGCTACCGTTAGGCAATGTGGTTTAAGTGTCTTGCCCAAGGACACAACGTTTGTTTGTTTGTTTGTTTGTTTGTTTGTTTGTTGCTGAGCTTTCAGTTGAAACTGGTATCGATTCAAATTCTGTCTGACCAGTGCCGAAATGAAGAATCACTTTGACATAGTCACATGATTTGGCATCGGCCCACTGTCTTTAACAGCTGCTAATAGCTAAACCATTACCTTGTTGCGGTCCTCTGCTCACCTTTGTTTTGAAAGAAAATTCTTCCCAAAGTTGCTGCTTTCTTTCTTTTGATTCATTGATTTTGCTGTTGTGGAGTAGGACATGCCCCTCCGTCAATCGCCACCTTATCGTGGTGGAGGGGTTTGTGTGTCCCAGTAATCCCAGGGGCGATGTTGTCCGGGGGCTTTTGCCCGCTGTTAGGGTCTCCCAAGGCAACTTGGTAACAAATCACGCTACTCCATCTGGCAATCTGATGGACGAATCTGGGTTTGGCGGTTGCCAGCAGGATGGTACTTATCTGTCTGCAACGTACCAAGTGTAAAGTTTGGTGGCGAGGGGATTATGGTGTGGGGTTGTTTTTCTGTAAACATGATGGCTCAAAAAGTTTTGAATGGATAAAAACTTTGTCGGGGTGTAGAGTGGGGTCATGTTAATAATCCATTAAAATTTGCCTTACGTCCTCCAAGGTCTTCCAAGGTCCACTTAATGATTTATTGGTCAAAAAAATAAGACAAAAGTCTTGTGACCTAGATTCTTACAGGTGTTGTGTGTATTGTCAATAGTTCTGCTCAAAATCAACTGTGCAGTTACTCACGTTTCAGAGCTGCCAGGTCAACCTGCCGACCATCACACGTTCCTTCAACGACTTAAGAGTCTACAAGAGAGATCAGCTAGAGGTCCAAAGACTTCTACATCAGCAGGTTGCTTCCATCAGCCTGCTCTCTTTCATCCTGCTCTTCAAAGAGTGGACTGTAAATCTTAAAATTCAGCATTATAAGTACCATATTTTATTTTTGCTCCTTGAGTGAAAGGGCCTCTTTTGGAATGAAGGTTGTTTGGTTTAAAGAACACATGTCCCACAGTAAACACTGGTGTTCTACAATTATACTAACAATTATGTGACGTATATTAAAATGGGTTTCAACAGGGCAAATAACAAAAGCCTGCACTTTGCACTTGATTTGTTGGCTGCACATCCATGACATAAATCACCACCTTTGCCATCTCAAAGGTGCTCTGTTGAAGTCTGGTGACTGTGAAGGTCATTTGAGTGCAGTGAACTTTGTCGTGCTCAAGAAAGCAGTTTGCGGTGACATTACACATTAACCTCAGTGTTCATCCTTAATGTTTAAGTGGTAGTAAAGAAAATATCCCCACAGCGTTACACCACCAGCAGCCTGAAGCATTGATACAACGCACGATCGACATGCTTTCATGCAGTTTGTGTGTTTTTTCGGTTTGAACGTCAACAGGTTGTCTTGACCGTGTCTGCAGGCCTAAATGCACTGAGTTTCTATCATGTGATTGGATGATTAGGTATTTGCATTAACGAGCAGTTGTACACTTATGGTTTCTTTTAATAATGTTTTTATTTCTTACTCGGCCTGTCAAGTTAGCACATCGTAAAAACATTCCCTGCCTCGAGCTCCTTCATTTAGCCCATGGTTTACTGAATCTGAGGAATGAAGGAGCAGAGAAGCACAAATGCTGTTTATTGTGGAAGACACAACACAACAGAATAGCTCCCGAGAGAATCATTATTATGCTCAGGTTAGAAGAGAATCTGGTCTCTGGCTTTGGGTCTGATACTACTCTGGTCTTGAAAGGCTGGAATACCCGGTCCCACTGAGTGAGGATAGCCTGACGGGCGCCAGCCCACTTTCCTGGTCCAGTCAGACGGTACTGGTACGGCGTGCAGGGTCCTAGGAAAACTTGCAGCGCCAATGTTGGATCCTTAAAAAAGAGCCACAGTATGTTTGGCCTAACCCCCACCTCTTCAGCCAGGGAGTCCAGGTAAGGGATGTAGTCCACTTGCAGTGGGTTGCGCTCTGAGCATGCAAACCTAACAAAGAAGCAAAGAAAGAAACAACAGATGACACTGAAAATATGATGAAGCAGTCTAAGCTAAAGGACTCTGTAATGCATTTATCAGTATTAAATAAGGATTTGGGGGGCATGAGGAGTTCTGTAATTCATCTTCAAAATTATTTCCTACTTCTGATGCATGGTTCCTGTGTCTTTCTCAATTTCCTTCATCATATCCTCCGCTGAGGGGAGGGCAGTTAAACCTGGGGGGGGGATACAGGACAATTTTAATGCAGGTGATCTTAAGTTTTTACAGTTTTACAGCATTAGAGGATATGCTTTCAGTTTTCCTCAATAACTCTGCTGTTAAAGTCCATTTTTCTCAGTTTAAAATATAAAAATACATCCCAGAATCCCACGATTTTCCATCATCATTGTTTTACCTTTAAACACTCTTGAAGCCCAGCGTGCCTGCATCTCAGCCAGAGGGTTAATCGCTCCAAAGCCATGTATGAAGCCCACCACTGCCAGTGTAGGGCAGGTCAGTGCAGGAGGGAACACGTGTTTGTAGAGTTGCAGCCTGTAACCACATTTAGCCTGAAGAGCTGAGGGCAGGAAAGGGAAGTTGTAATTGTACCCTGTCGCAAACACAACCACATCCACCTATATGACACACAGACAACCATGTGATTAGATGACCATCGGCATTTAAATACCCTGTAATTATTTCATTTTTAAAGCCAAATGAAAAGGGACTGTCCAACCTTGTCTACGGTGTCATCAACAAAAACCACACTGGACCCACAGAACTCTCTCACGTTTGGTTTCACCACAACACGACCTGAGATGATCCGAGCTGGCAAGTCATCATTCACTACAGGAATCTGTGCAAAAAACCTGAATAGAAAGTCACGTACAGTAGAAATGTATACGGGAAATATGTTAGTGACAAAGCTAGTCGCACAAATATCTTGAGGAAATAAAACAGTAGCCATGGCTAGATTTACCTGGCAGTGTGTAAAAGCCACTGCTGTCAAATAAATACATACATACATAATACATCAATAAATAAAGTTTATTTGTTCAAATTAGATCAAAAACATGGTGCAAATTACACCTCCCGTGTTTCGGATTCATATCATATTTTTATTTTGTCGTTGACTAGGGATATTGTCACTAGTCGGTACCTGACGTACTAGTCGGTTAGCCTAATTGTTAAGATTTTAATTGATGCCCAGTGCCGTAAATGGTCATCCTAAATGTTATGCAGCCATCTGCCACCAGATGGAGCTGCAGCCTTTACATCGTTATAGAAAAATGCCATAACTCCTTTAATCTTGTCCTGATATTTTTATTAGGTCTAATATTGTTAGATATTCTTTAATTTTTACAACGTAACCTGAAGCGCACCTCCTGAGAAACACCGTTATGTTCTTGTGTGCATTAAAAGAAGAGAAAAAAACTTGAGGGACAAATTTGTTTGCACCTTTAAAACACTAACCACAGCAAAGAGTGGGACCCAGGAGGGAACAAAGTCCCAGCATTTTATGTTTCTGCTGGTCGGCACCATGTAAAACACCGGGACATGACCGAAAGGTCATAAACACACGCAGCGCACCTGCTCAACCATAAACACTGGCAACAATAACGACCACTTAAGTAGCCCCACTGAGCTTCATTCTGACGCCAACTGCAGGACATCTAAATTATGACTACAGTGAACATTGTTTCCAATTGCTTCACTTTTCCATAGAGGTTATAGCCTGTGAGTGACATCCCTAACACAAAACACTTGATGAAAATCCAGCACAATGTCCAGTGCGAACCATCACTGCATCAAAAACACGCGTCTCCCTTTGACTCCCTCTGCTCATCGTCTCCACCTCCCACTGACCCGTCTCTTCAAAATTTGGTCTCTGCCTTACGCTGACCACACCATTTAAAAAAACAAACATTTTTATCTACTATGACTTTTTACCCATGTTTTGGTTTCAGGCCATATAGTTTGTGGTCCAGCGCTTTATTCAGCTTCTTCTCCAACATCCTGTTGGTCCATGAGGGGAAGAGCTTTTGTACCAGTGCATCCATACGAGAGGAACCAGCAAGATCCAGTGGAAGTCCCCCTGGTCCTACACGGCCAACAACCCACGCTCCACTTCTGGTACTGAGGTACACCTGCAGGTCATGTCAGCACAGGGAGGGTTCAGATTCATGAGCTCAGATGTTATATTTTTTCAAGCTTCCTTTACGAAGACATTATTTTTTTATATGAAACATCACTGTAGTGCAGCAGTGTACCTTCTCAGCAACCCTACTGATATCCACGGCAATATCACCTCCAGAGTTCCCAATTCCGATGACCACCACCCTTTTCCCCTCCAGACCCTCAGCACTGCGGTAGTCCCAGCTGTGGAAATATTTGCCTTGGAAGCTCTCAATACCTGGAACAAGAAACATAGGGTTAACTATAAAGATTTGTCAGTCATTCCACCCACTGTTGAATCCTTACTATAGAGCACAGTGTGCGACATTTGTCGAGTTGAAGCAAGAACAGCTGCTACCTCTCTTAAAGTTACCTGGGAAGTCTCTGAGTGGCAGGTGAGGCTGGGTGAAATGTCCAGTGCAAACCATCACTGCATCAAAAACATGCGTCTCCCTCCGACCCTCTGTGCTCTCCGTCTCCACCTCCCATTGACCCGTCACTTCAAAATGTGCTCTCTGCCTTACGCTGACCACAGCAGTCTGACACAAACACAAACACTGCTGAATAATTTTCACTGACATTCATCTGTATCATTTATTGGCAAGACATTAATTATTTAGCATCTAGAATGAATATAAGAGCTACTTTTTTTTACAACAGCCTATAAATTATTTGTGTTCAAATATGGGGACACGCTAAATGCTAATGCGTAGCATTTTTGACACTATATGTGAAGATACTTTCAAAGTCATCTTACAGCAGTGTTCAGTGTTGGGGTGAGGGAAGGGAGACAGAACAAAATACATGCTGTGGAGGAGAGCCAGAGATTAATAATAATAACTGATGATTAAATGCAGAGTGGTTTATGAACAGATAGCAAAAAGAAGTGAGTGAAGAAGAAGAAACACTCAGTGCATTATGGGAACCCCCCCAGCAGCCTAGGCCTATTACAGCATAACTAAGGGAGGGTTCAGGGTCACCTGATCCAGCCCAACTATGAGCTTGATCAAAAAGGAAAGTTTTAAGCCTAATCTTAAAAATAGAGAGGGTGTCTGTCTCCTGAATCAAAGCTGGGAGCTG
>JAVDPK010001427.1:6915-33208 GCA_034780415.1 Cichlasoma orientale | reverse complement strand
CCCCCCCCCCCCCCCCCCCCCCCCCCCCCCCCCCCCCCCCCCCCCCCCCCCCCCCCCCCCCCACGGAGCGCTGGAATACAGCTGTTGAGAATTTTGGTTCACTTACGAAATCAGGTTTTGCTTTGCATAAGTTTTTGGATAAGAAAGGTGTTGCTGAAGTAGGCAGCAGAACAGTAACCAAAATCAATCTTTCTCATTTCTTTGTTTTGACAGTAGAAGCACAGGTGCAATTAATAATGATAATAATGGTTCACTTTAATTTAATGCTCATAGTAAATCATGCCAGTGAATCAACATTTAATTTGATTCAATTCAATTTTATTAATATAGAACCAAATCACAACAACAGTCGCCTCAAGACATGTTCAGCATGCACACATCTAGGCCCCTGATGCCACTAGTAATGCATAATCTGCTATTTTATCTCATGTCTGCTGACATATTACCTTAGACTGGAAAACTGACCCACCTGAAGCCAACCTGAGCAAAGTGGTTAATGCACAACATGAGTCTGCCGCCTGCTACATAACCAAAGGTACCTCAATTCTTCTCTTCACTTTCCTCAACATCCTTAAATTCATCCTGGCAAAGAACTCTGTATCAAATCATTTTTGTCTTAGGGGCTTTCGACTCATGTCAGGAGCACTGGCATCATTTTATGTATCCTATTCTTATTTGGCTTATCATTTATGTAACTACTGTTGTAGTGACTGCAGTGACAATCTTGTACTTTTTGTTTCCTATCAATATTCTCTATGAACAGATGCAAATCTATTGCTGTGGTGAGGCTAAATGCTTAATGCATCTAAAACATGGAAATCATTTAAAACAGTGCATTGCCTGTTTTGAAATGATTATTGGCCGAGAAAACACCTGCCTCACAAATTTATGTGGGCACCTTTTCTTGGCTATGGTAGGTAATAAATAAATATAACAGTAAAATAGCTGTAGTATAAGGCTGTTTGTCTCTGTGGAAGAAAAAGTGCACTTCAGATGCAGTTTGTGGTAAGTGGCCATTATTAACATGCTTTGGGGGTGTACTGTATATTACACACTGATGGTATCATAGTTTGATATTAAAACAACAGAAAAACATCATTAGATTAAGATATGTAAATAATGCTATTAGGTTATAACATTTGATTAAATTAGCCTCAGGTCAGTCAAAAATACTTTCGGCCACTTAAAAGGACTTTTTTATGTCTTTCCTTCAGACAGACAGTATTAAAATGGGGTTTGCAGGTTCCATCAGCAAAGTCATGAATTATTTAAATGAGGACATAGATAATTAGTAGGTTTTAGTAGGTATTTTAGTAGGTAGATCCATCTGGTGTTTTGAAGTTGAGTTGAAGTAGGGCAGTGGGTTCAACAATATAACAAAGAGTAGGCCCAATGTATCTGCCTTACCCATCACTCTCTTATAATATATCATTCTCTTGTACATTACATTGCAGTCTTCACTGTCCAGCACTTTCTTCTTCAGCTCCCTCTGCGCATTTCAGCATTTCCCCTCCTCAAGGTTTTCATATTTATTTAAAAGGTGCTATATTGTAGGGTCTTTACCTTACAATATAAAGCACCTTGAGATGACTGTTGTTGTGATTTGGCCCTGTATAAATACAATTGAACTGAATTAAATATATAACTATTTTAGTTTAAAAGGTGGCTACAATTATCTTATTTAATTACCAGAATCTGATTATTAGCAGAATTTGAAGAAATAACATTTTGATATTATGATCCTTAAGGTTTGGGATATTAATTACCAGTATAGACACTATATTAAATAGTGCAGTCCAGTACACCATCACTAGCCACTATGACTCAATTATACAGAGAAGAATTAGAAGTGTTTTGACATGTTCAACAAAAACTTAAAGAAACTTGGGAATTTAAGCCAGAAAAGTTGTATTGGGTATCATAAGATATAAGGTAACTGGTGAGTGTATAGCACATTTAGCAGTACAACACCTACGAAAGGTATTTTTGTAATAATTGGCGATGCTTTGACAAACTTCATGCAGCCTGTAATGCAAATTCTAGCTGCATAACAGACTGTATTAAATACTTTTGATTTTGCTTGTGTATAATGGAAATCTACATAGCACATAGGTAAACACATAATTACCTATTTTTCTCTGACCAGAAATGCACACAATTCTGAAAACGCTTTAGCAGCTTTATGTTTTAACAAAAAAAGGTTTTTTTAAAGTAGTGTTGAGCTGTTTTTGTGTCAGCAGGATTACAGAAAAACTAGCAAGTTGACTTACAGGAAACTTGGTGGACAGCTGGATTAAGAGTAAAGGAAAAACCCACTACATTATAGTGAAGCTCCGGATCTTTTTTTGTTTTTTTGTTGTTTTTAATTGTCAAAGCGGGTAATTGGCCTTTGTCGCTGTTGTGCTCTCAGAGTGCCCTTTTACCCTGGGAATAGTTTGGTCAGTGAGACCTGGAGGGGGGTGATTGGGAGAAACCGCCTGTGTGATCTGAACCTGAGTGGTGCTCTGTCATTGGACTTCTGTGTAAACCGAGGGAGGCTGAGGACATTGAGTTCATCAAGCTGAAGACGGAGTTCTATTGGGCTTGGTTAGTCTGTGGGACTTTGGAGGCAGCTCATGGTTACTGGTAGGCCAAGCGGAGTGCTGCTTGGGTGGTGGCTGAAGCAAAAACTCAGGTGTGGGAGGAATTTGGTGAGGCCAAAAAGACTTTCCTTAAAGATGGCAAACCATCAGGGAACTCTGGAGGGGAAAGTGGTGCTCTGCTCACATGGTATATACTGTGGATAGGGTGCTGCTGACTCCAGGTGGTCTAAGGAATACTTTGAGGACCTCCTTAATGCCACTGACACACCTTCTGTAGTGGAAGCAGATTTTGGGGACGAGGGGGAGAATTCACCCATCATTGGGAGTGAGGTCAGTGAGGTAGTTTAGCAACTCCTTGGTGGCAGGGAGATTCTCCCTGAGTTCCTGAAGGCTGGATGTTGTAGGACTGTCTTGGTTGACACATCTCTGCAACGCCACATAAAAGGAGAATTTGTCCTTTAGTCTAATGTGTTTTTTGTCGTGGTCGCAGAATGCTGGACCAGCTCTTCATGCTCTCAAGGATATTTGAGTGGGCATGAGAGTTTGCCCATCCAGTCTACAGCTTTGTGAACTTGGAGAAGGCACTTGACTGCTTCCGTCTGGGTATCCTGTGGGAGGTGCTGAGGGTATCTGCACTCCTATGACTCTGCACAATGCTACTATTTGCACTTCTGATAGATGCTAACTGCATTCTGACTAGGATGCCTCCTGGGTGTGGTGTTCAAGGCATGTTGGAGGACGTGGCTGGGGAGATGGAGGTATGGGTTTCTTTATCTAGGCTGGCCCAAGATAAGCCAGATTGATTGATTTTTTATTACTGAAAACACAATATTTGTTATTGCTACATTGTATTTTGTTGTGTGGAAAGATTTTCTGTCTTCTCAGTAGACGAACTCTCTTTGTAACAGTTTAAATGGATGCACTTCTTGGAAGGTCAAAATGATATTCCTCAGTCTGTTGATAAAAATTAGATGAAAAGATTGATGGCACTCTGATCTCTGTGGGATTACAATGAACATAACAGGCTTAGCCTGGAAATAAGAGAATCCACTGGTTGTAGCTGCCCTTTACATTTTGGTCTTGTTCTCAGTGTCCAATGGTAGTTGACAAACAGCAAAAAGTGGGAAGGACAGACTGCCATAGCTGAAAAAACAACAGTCATAAATATAGCTTTGCAGAATTTGTGTGACAAAGTGTGTTGCGTAGACCAAACACAAGTGTAATTTTATCACTCTCTTGGGATTTCATAGAGACGTAGTATGCCTCAGGATACGCAGTTTACTGTTCAGAAGGATGGTCAGTCCCCCTAATTCAGGAGTAGTGAGTCTAGGGAAATAGCAATGTCCTAATATAGCCAGAAAAAGGCCTTGTCTGTAGGACCACATCTTTCACCTCTATTTCTCTTGAAAGGTTTCACTTTTTAGAGTAAAATTGAGAGGTAGTATGGAAAGAAGAAATGTGACTGTTGATATTTTTTCCTTTGTGTAAGCAATAAATACCAAAGAAGAGCCAGAATATTGTTTGTGAACTTTTTATTCGTTGAACTAAGTGAGAAATTCTAAGCTAAATGCAAAAAAATTCCATTTGACAAGTGATGATGCTCTGAAATGTAAGCAGCAGTGTTTGAGCACTGAACATGTTTATCCATGCATGTTGTGTTCCTTAGTTGTAGATGGAAGATCAATAGAGGTATTATACAACCTCAGGAGATCAGTTGGGTTCCATATCATTACAAGTTGTATTTCTACATGGTCTGCTGCTCACTGTTAACATTAAGGCCTGTTAGACAATTCTAGTTTGTTGGTAATGATCAACAAGTAAAGTAAGGAATTACTCACTGATTTTGAAAATATCATTATCACTCATATTCTTTAAATATAAAGTTAGACAAAATAGTCAGCTTAGATTAGCAAAAAGACTAGAGACAAAAAACAAACAAAAAAAAAAAAAACAGGTAACCTATCCTTATCGATGAAAATGCATTTAGAAAGTTTCTTAAATTTAGAAAAGCACTTACAAAGCTCACTAATCAAAATCTTGCATTCCATTAATCAACATGAAGGGTTGTGAAACATAAGGTTGCCAAACAGCCAGCAGAAAGTCACTGCTTTGTGCAAAAAGATAGTTCCCTAATACAACCACAACCTCTCGTTGTCATTTTGGTCTTCTGAAACAACAGGACAGATTCTGCCACATGATTGCACTGCTATGTCTCCTCAAAGCATAAGATGGTATATTAGACCATTTGGTGGCTACAAGCAGTGACTTGCATGTCTCTAGTGGTTGATGGGTAAATTTAAGGTGATAGCACGACTTCAGAAAGTAGCTACATATGGTCCAAAAATAACTACACACCTGATAACATCATTCAACTCTGCAATATATATTTTTACTTGCATGGAGTAAAAAAAAAAAATAGAATATGTGTCAGCAGCTAGCTCTGGGGAGTATACAGTATTGAAAGTGTGAAAGTGGTAATGATCTTCTCAACTAACTCTCAGCAAGCAAGCAAATCAACGTATTTCTCAAAATATCAAATCATTGTTTCAATTCCTCTGATGTGCTCAGGTTTCCTTGTTTTCCAGATATTCCAGTTAGCCAGCATAATAGCAGAAACTGATGAACCTGAACACAGATATTGTAATTTTTTTAATTTTTCAAATAAAAACAAGTAGCTTGTTAAAAGCCTTCTCTGATGTTGCCACTTATGATAAGAGTGTAATGATGTAACATTAAAGGGCAAACTGGGACAGTTCAAAAGTGCTTCATTTTTAATTTAAATGTCAGCCAAACAATTACAAAGATCAAAGTGAGCGAGTAATTAAAACAGGCTTAAACTGTCCAATCAGGCAGCACAGTATTTGTTGTGACTGTAACGTATTTGGTAAAGCACTGATCTGGTTTAACCGGTCAGTTTTTGCATAGCATTTGCTGCAGTGCTTCTGTTTTCTAAACATAGCCATTGGTGGTCTGGGTGCAAATTCTGGTCCGTTTTGCAAAAGCTGAACATTTTAGAGACCCACCATCAACCCCTACCACCCCATAGAAAATCTGCTCCAGTTCAGCTTCATTCCTTAAAAGAACACACACACACACACACACACACACAACTCTGCCAGCAATGCATTTGCACTCAGATGCAATTTTGTTGTTTTTTTGTGTGTTTCTTTAATCTAATATCTAGGGGCATGGCAGGACACTATTATCTGTTTAAAGCAAAAAAAGGCCAAAAAAAGTCCCAAAACACATTTTTTGCAAATTAATGCTGAGAAACAGATGTTATCATTTCAGCAACTGTGTGTGTCTGTGTGCGTCCTTCTGTGGTCAGCATTGGGGTTTGAGGGCAGCAGTTTTATCTTTGTGTGTGTGAAGTAAACATACACACATACATGTTTTTTTCTTTTCTTGATAATCATAACCCCGAGTTAAATCATCACATCTCAGAATTCCCTCTCTCTCTCATTTTCCTCCACATTCTCCTCCCATCTTCCAGACTTTGTACCTTAGCCAAGGTTATCTCTTTCATCGATTCTTATCATGAGCTTGTCAATTGATCTATTACCCCTGCACCCCGCCTACTTAATGCTAGCTTGATTAATTATTGTCCCCCCATGGGGCCGAGAGTCGGGAGGCTGCCAGCAAGGATTCTCCAGATTAAGATGAATTTTCATTGTCTTTGTTCCCTGGAGTGTCAAAGCCACAGTGACTTGTGTTGAAACAGGCTGATTTAAGGAAGCTAAAATGGATTTGGTGCTCCTCTATTGAGACCAGATGTGCACTCACTGTTGTATACTCTACATGCCATATGATGCAGGTTTCAGTGTTTACAAGTTTATTTTTTCTTCTGACTTTAATTCTCGGTGGCATTCAATATTATTTAGAAGCATTAGGAAATTTGTGAAATGGAAATGAAATTCCCAAATCCAATTTACAATTTCATGACAAGCTTCATTGACACTCTGATACGTTTTATTCCCTGATGGCACAGAAGAAACAGAGATCCAGGTGGAGACAGGAAGAGAGAAAGAGTTTTAACTGTATTGTGCAAAATGTTGTTTTTTTTTATCCCACTTTGAGTTTTTCAAATGCTCTCATTTATTTTGCTCTGAGAATAAATGGCTACAGCTAATAATTTAGTCAGAGCGTCTGTCATTTGAGGGTTCTATGAGTCTTGGAATTTGAAGCCTATTTGTTCTGGCAGCAAAATGCCTCGTGGATATGAACAGATCAACATATTAACAGTCCATTAATGCTGCTGAAAACGTCTCTGACTGCAAACCGCTTGTAAAAGACACCGCTTTGCCTTAAGCAACAGTTACTGTATATTTGCAGTGGCAGGTAATTCAAACATAATGTACACACCATTTCGGGAGGCATTACTGAGCTGGATTATGCATTTGGATTCTCTGACATTTCATGTTTGTTCAGGCCCTGTTGTGACAAACCCATTTAGCTCATCCCTGCTGGTTTAACAACATTTTAATGGACCATGATTATCTTTGATGCATATGTTCACACAGTTACTTCTTGTTCTTCTAAAGTTTGAAGAGTTAGGAACTCACTGAGTGTGTTTATTTGAGCCTGTACTTGGTGAGGTTTAGGCACCTGCAATATACATTAGAGTACGCAGTATTCTGCTTTTATGCAATTTTGCATACAGCATTTTTGAGGGGATTATAGATATAGTTATAAGCTGCTTTGCAAATACATGCACAACATTGATCTAACATATTCTTACAAGCCACTCAACATTATTTCAAAGTATCACCAGTTCCAACGATTTCAGCTTATTACATAAAACACTGCATTAAAAACACAACAGTACATGATAGCAACATGATGTGATATCTAAAATTGAAATATGGATAGTGAAGTTTGAGAGAACTTTAACATGTGGAATGGTACTGAATGAATAGTATCATTCAGTACCATTGTTCAGAGCTGCTTTGGTGGAGCCACAGGGGAATAACCCATAGAGGTTATTGTATATTGTTTATATCAGTCAATTATGTATATGTATATGGGTATGGATGTGTGTATATATGTGTTTATAAGTATATGTTTCTTTTATACTATTGTTACTTTCCATTTATATTTATTCCTCTTTAAGGGCAACACTGGGACCTGAGGACAGTAATTTCATTCCACTGCACATAAATGTGATGCGAATGACAATAAAGAATCCTTGAATCCTTGAACCTATATAATATTACACAGGTGGCTTTAATGTTATGGCTGCTCAGTATGCATTTTACATACATGTAATACTTCCATCTGAATAAAGTTAGTCATATAAATTTCCTTTCCAAAGCAATTTAGAAAAGGACACATTCCTATTTGCAAATCCTATCATTTGACCAAAAAAAAATATATATATATATACTGTATTTGGACAAATTTGGTATAATTAGCCTTAATGTTTGGTTCAAATTGCCATATCTGTCTTAAACTAATTTATTAACAATTTGTAGATTAGGTCTTGAGTATATGTTTCTCTTCTTTATGTGTTTGTTTTTTGTTTTGTTTTGTTTTTCTCCTGAGGAAGTCCTGATATGTAGAAACATCAATCTGGCGATACAGATTAGCAAAACAAATATTTATAAAAGTGGTCTAGTTATTATGTTCACCGCTTTGGGCCATTCTGCCTTAATTGAAAGGGATGGACACACACACACACACACCTACACACATACACAGATTAAGCACAGGAGGAAACTGCAAGTGGTCCCAACAGTTGGGATAAAAAAAAAAAAAAAAAAAAAAAAGAAAAACAGACTTGGAGCTCCAGGCATTTGTGCATTGGTGCAAATGTTTGTCGGGTCATCCTACCTTAACACTGTTAATCTGCCTTCCGGCATTCTCTTTGTATGAGGCCAAGGTCCTTGTTAGAAATGAATTATCAGGACAATTGTTAAAAAGAGCCGTTTTTCTCTGCTTCGCTGTGCTGTCACTCAGTCAGATGGAGAGCTCTTACTTAAAGACAACTTCAAGGCTGACATACAAGGAAGTCCAGGGACGAAGAAGGAAGTCATGAAGCAGCATCAATCTCCAGTTTACACCAGAGAGGTAGAGCCAGAAGAGGTGAAATCAGACACAGTGCCACAATGAATAATAAGCAAATGCAGCAGCTGAATCATCCATGCACACATTATCAGAGTCCATCTTCCCTGTTGGGTAATGATATGAGCCTGAAAAATGATCCACACAGCGCAGTAAAAGGATAAACAGTCGGGATGTACACACCCTGTTGTCCTTGTAGGTCAGCAAGCCATGTCCTGTAGGCCTTCAGGTATTCTTTGCTGCATAAGAGCACACTTCAAAGAGACAAATTTCATACTTGTGTGTGTGTGTGGTCGGTTGTGTGCATCCGTGTGTGTTTGTGTGTGTCTATGAATGAGGGTGGAGTAGAGCTTCCTTTCTCACTTCTTCATTCAAAGCATACAATATTCATCATTGCCTTCACATTCTCAACACCTACTGAACCACGTAAAGTCCTCTCAAATGATGATTAACTGCAGTAATTACTGTATTGTTTAGTGTCTATAAGGTGTGCAGATTCATTCACTCAGTTATTTGTCCCTCACATTCAACTTTTACAGCAAAGAAAGACACTTTATGAGTTTTTTTTTAATCTATCATGCGCCATTCATCATTTCATCTCTGCAATCGTTATCAATGTCAAAATTCTGGGAGTCAGTGACGTGGGTTTTTCAACTTTTTTTGAGAAGCACATCACTATAACTGCAGCTTATCGGTTGTAATAATCCTTATACTACTTAATATGTAATGTTTTCATTAGGGATGTGCGTGACTAGCTGACTAATCATCACTATTGTCACTAATCGGTAACAGATGCACTAGTCGGTTAGCCTAACTATTAAGATTTTAATTGATTCCCAGTGCCGTAAATGGTTGTCCTAAATGTTGCAGCCATCTGTCACCAGATGGAGCTGCAGCCCTGACATCGTTACAAAAAAATGCCATAACTCTGTTAATCTTGGCCCAATATTTTTATTAGGTCTAATATCGTTAGTTATTTTAGAAGTTTTAGAACGTAACCTGAAGCGCACCTCCCGAGAAACGTCCGTGCACTTCCGGCTGCTTCTCCCAAGTTTGTACAAAGAAGCGAAAAAAACTAGAGGGACAAATGTGTTTGCACCTTAAAAAAACTGACCACAGCAAAGAGCAGGACCCAGGAGGGAAAAAATCCCAGCATTTTATGTTTCTCTCGGCCGGCACCGCATGTTTAACACACCCAGCGCACCTGCACAGGCATAAACGCCGGCAACAACATCGGCCACTTACGTAGGTTACATCGTAGCTCTACAAAGACCCAGCGCTGAAGTCTGAATCAGGGGTAAGCTGGAGGAGGAGGCTGGGGGAGAGGGAGGTCTGGAAGAAAATGGATGGATGGATGTTTGTATTGTATTGTTTTAGATTTAAACTTTTATTGAGATGTGTGTCGTGAATTTCAGATGCCTTTGTTTACACAGTTTTTGACATTGTCCATTAAACAGGCCTAAAATTTAACTTGATATCTGAGTGCTTCTTAGTTTTAGACTTGTCGGTTAATCGACTAAGAAATTAGTCGCCGGGAACATCCGTAGTTTTCATGTTGCAGTCAGATCTGCTGTTAAATGGAGAACTGAACACTGAGTAAGCCACTACTGACTCAGTTACTGTTGCCAAAGTTTGAGCTTCCTGTTTTCACACAGCATACGGCTCCATTCTAGACTTGCAAAACATTTTCCTTCCCACCCATGAGTTTGGAAATAAATCGACAAACTACTAAAACATACATTTGTTGCACAAATTACACCAAAATATAATTTAAAATACAAAATAGCTCCTGACACACCCTAAAATTACATTTTTGTATTTTTCCAACTTCTAATAAGCAAACTGCATGTCAATTATAACAGTTAAAATAAATCCAGTTTTTTGTTTTGATTTTATCGATACATACCTCTTATAAGTGTTAACGCTAATGTTAACTTATTTAACATCAACATTTTTAAAAACAGTAATTATGCACTGTAAGTTGTGTCACAACGTGTGCATCTCTGTTATTAAAACTTTTTCAGCCTGGATGAGACAAAACAGCGCGTGGCGAAGAGGACTCTCTTTAGAAGTCCAGCCATCTGCTGGTCATTGGAGCACAGGCGCTACATCTTAGATATGATACATTAAGAAAAAATTCTGAACCTAACTAATCTTAAAACCATGGCTACAGTTCTAACCGTGACCAGCCATGTTCATCGTGTTTAGTGGCCCCATGAAACAGTGTTGTTACCATTTCCATCATGTTTGCACTGAGCTCTCATGGTCAATGTATGAACAGAACTGCTGCAAAAATGAGAAGACAGCTTTTAGGGAAAAAGCATCCTTACTTGTTGGTGACATAATAACACTGAAATAACAGTATTTTCTTGTACTGCTCTGTAGAATTTCCTAGTCTTAAAATCAAAATTCTGATTGTGATGAAGACAATTATAACAACAAGTGCAAACCTTCACCAAGGCAGCTCACGCTCTGGGCATTATTTACTTTTAAGGGAATAGGAATGTATTTTATATATATTCACTTTGTTTTCTTTGTTCTTTGTAAAAACAAGTGCAAAATGTAGGCCTTTGTTACGCCCTGTTGAAACCTGTTTTAATACGCTTGATATTAACTTTGAGTATAATTTTTTTTTAATGTATGTGTATTCTCTTTAACTTGACATACTGCTTTTAATGAAATAACACATTTTGGGGTCAGCTTGAAAGAGAGGCAGATGTGAAATGTAAATGTGAAATCAGAGGTCATGTGACATGATATTTGGATGCAAAATATAATGTGATATTTAGAATCCCCATATACCGGCATCATTTCCTGAATGTTGCCAATCCAAACAAAGGCAGCAGAATTTAAGCAAAGTTTTAAATGTAAAAGGCATTTTATGAAAGTTTGACCTTATTTGACCTTGAAGACGAGGTCAGGGGTACACTGTGATATGATATGTGATAGAATCCCCATGTACCTATAGGTTGTCAATACAAACAATGGAGTAACATAGATTTAAATAGCTCTATATAGCATTATTATCACTTTGACCTTCAGATCAATCTACTGGCCTCGAAGGATAGGTCAGAGGTCAAATGTGAGATGATATTTTAAATCTTTATCTAGTACTTTCTATATTGTCACCTTCCTAAGATAATGGCCTAAGTATTATTTATTTATTTATTTATTTGCCTAAATCATCATGTTTTCAATATTTGGTTCAGTTTTTTTTTATTTTCTGAAAAACCTGAAAAAATGACTCAGGCCATTATTTTAGGAAGGTGTTCATATGTTGATAATACACACCAAGAATCAGAGTTTCTAAGTTATAAAGATTTTTCAATTTTCGACCAATAAATACTAAGTTGACCCTGAAGACCTCTGGATTGTTAATACGACCCCAGTCTACACCCCTACAAAGTTTTATCAGAATTCATTTAAAACTTTTTCAGTTATCTTGTTTACAGACATCATCACATGCATTCAAGCACGCAAACGCTACTAAAACACAACGTCATTGGCACAGGTAAAAACTCTTATTGGCTGTATTACATTTGTAAGCTGTTTGATTGCTTTAAGTTTCACATTTCAGTGTTTAAATAATAAAACTTAAGACAATACTTAGCATATAAATTCAGGTAATGTACCTTGTTTTGGGTTTGTTTGTTTTTTTGCATCTAATCCAACAGAGTTGGGCAAAGCCACTGATGTTAGGCCAATCACTGATATGGGCCCAATGATCAAGCGTAGTCTTAGTCCAATCACTTCTTTTCAGTGGAGATCTTCAGTTTTTATGACGCCTAACTGAACAAAGCATTTTATGTCCAAAGTAACTCAAAGAGACACTGAGGTACACGATTACTGTGGCATGGCATGACTCCAAACACTTTAGTGTGCAACACACAGAGAAATTCGGAACTTACCTGGAAGTAAACAATCATTGTTCAGCAGCTGTTTAAGGACTAATTGTAAGAATAGAATAGAATAGCCCTTTATTGTGCATGCTCCACTCCAGACAAAGTCTAGTTCTCTGCGCTAATTATACAGGAAATTTAAAATAAATAGATAAGTATAGTGGAAAGATGGTAAGGCGGCATGTTTGAGGTTAGAATGACTATTGTACTCCACCCAAAGATGCAGTTAAAAAAGATTGCAGCAGATGTATTCAGTCATCATGAAACAAAGCTCTGACTAAACCAAAGGCAACTCATAACTACTAAGGCTTAAAACCAGTAATAACCCCATCACGTAGCTGATTATCACCCGTCTATGTTGCGGCCATATGCTGCTTGTGATGTCAAATGATCTGTTAAATGATAAAATGCAATAGCAACTTTGTAGCCTGTATCACCTACTGTAACTTCACGTTCTCCAGGGTCCTCTTTTTGTTCTCGTGGTGTCTTACTCTCGAAGGTGACGAAACCAGCACAAGAGCAGGAGAGGCAGACAACCAAACAACGAAACCTATGGGGATAGAAAGAGAGGGAGACACTTTATTTCTTTTTATTTCATTGTTTTTCAACTGCCTTTGCTTACTGTTATTCTGACAAACACCCCTTACCCTGGCAAGCTCCCTCTTTTGCTCCCTTCCCCTGCTTGTCATATGTGGTTTCAGAGTGCCAACCAAGCTTTGCGCCTCCAAGGGAGCTTCAGGCAAGTGTCACTTTAAGTTACACTCGGCACGTAAAAGCCAGACGCCAAGCTAACGGTCACAGATCTGTTCAGAATCAGGTCAAATGTCAGCGTCTCTATCCCACCCTCCTGGTGATTGTTACATTTGGAGAGCAGAAGCTGGTGATTTGAAAAGGAAGGAAAAAAATTGCACAATCAGTGTGCTAACCTCTAGCCCACCAGCCACATTGTTTCTTTGCAATCTGAGAGCAAGCCATAGGGAAGGGGGAGAGGAGGTACACATCGCTTGAAGTTATGCTGCATAGAGGACCCGTGACTGTCAGTTTTATATACAGAGGAGTGATCGCTGGGGACAACTGAACAGATGCATTTATGACATTTGACATCATTTCTATTAACATGCATCTGTAAGAACTCAACACAAATAGTCTTTGAACAGTTGCATTTACATCAGAAACACTTGGAAAAATGCAAATGATAACGTCTTTTAATAAAAACATGTTGCCAAAGTGAGGACAAAAGCAAAGATTTTACTCAGAGACGGTGACCCTGCGCTCTGCCACTATGCTGTGTTACACGAAAGAAAAACAGACCTGCAAAACCAGCATTGAGCTGACATCAGGGGCAGGATGTTTGCTGAGCACTGCTGCTGGTACCTGAGTACTTCAGCTACATCTAGTGGCAAAGTTCCTGCCCGTGCATTCAGAAGCACAAGACAGAAGAATGAAGTTGTATGACACCAATCTAATGTAAGCAGACACATAAAATCATGTGAAACGCTTTATACATTAGCTGGATAAATGGTCCTCCCCCATCCCCCAATCTTCCAAACCCACCTTTTCTTTTTCCTTTCTTTTTTTTTTTGGGAGAAAATCAGTAGACGGGAGGGAGATTTAGAGTTTTTAGGGATTGAAAATTATCTGTCGAGCGAATGTGCCATTAGTAACTATTCTATATCAGCTCCCATCTGTATGCTACACTGCATTTAAACCTAAAGCAGAAATACAGCGAAGAGAAACCAGTGAAAACAATGCAATTAAAGTGAAAACCCCATTTCATATGGAATACATGCTTATGTTGTGTTTCCCATAACTTTCACAAATTTTTAATCGAGGAGCTAATCAAGTAAGTAAAAATGAAATCTAATGATAATAATATTCGTTATTAAAAATGATTGAGTTACAGTCAACCTGCTCTCCCCACAAACATTTTGATACAGCCCATTAGTCAAACACTTGAAACACATACTCGTGTGTGTGTGTGTGCGTGCGATAGAGAGAGAGAATTAGGGCAGAGCAAAGAAATAATCTATGAGAATGAAAAAGTGAATGTATTTTAACTACAAGAGATTTTGGGTTTGTCAGAGCTTTGGACCCACAGGCGGCAGCAAAAATGCATTGTGTCTAATATAAAGCTATTCATCCCCTATAGACTGTGTTTGCAAAAGGCTGCGGCAGACTGCACAGTGATCTAATGGTAATCTAATGGAAATCGTAGTAATCTAATGGAATACATTTTGCTCTGTGGGAAAGATGAAAGAAACACATGAAAAGCCGCGATGATTCAGAGCTGCTAGTAAAAGGCACTCAGCACACATACCTCAACAAGAGTATAAATCAGTGGCAACATCAGCCAAGGTATCAGAAACTGTCCTGACCAACTACAGACGGGGAGGGGGGCATGAAGGTGGTGGGAGGAGGTGGAGGACTGTAAGTGACAGACTGAGCGAATGAAGCAAATCCTTGAGATCCTTACTGTGTCTGTAAGCGCAATCAATGTGTATGTAGCAGAGGGTAAAATTCATTTTGGCAGTTCTGAGCGATAAAGCATGTGTGACAGGTACAGGCGCAGGTCAGCTGTAGCTCAGGTGTTACTCTCCCTCCACATTAAAAGTTACGATAGGTCATCGTTGATGTTTGTCAACATCAGTCAGATTTTCACATACTGAACACGAGGCACAAGGACAATATTCAAACTCCAGTTGACTGACAAATTTATCATAAATGAAAATCAGGCGTCTCAGTTAAGTTTCAGTCAGCTGATGATTATGATGTCTGTTGTGTATATCTGAAGCTTTGGGCCGGCCAGTTACTATATTTGATTTACAGAGACAGTGAATATATTTTGGCAAGACTGCACAAATATCAGGGTTAACAACAAGTCAGACTAAGAACATCAATACCAAATTTCATAGCAGTTTCATTTTATTCTTTGGAGCCATGATTTGGAACTACGGACTGTTTAACATCACTCTACTTGCTTTCTGAGTCTGGTCTTATTGCAAAGTGAAAATTCTTAGTGCATCCTTTTAGGGATTTTTCACGTGATCAGAAACAAAAGCAGCAAGAGAAATTGTCAGCAATGCACAGCTGGTAGCAGGAGACGGCACTGATTTCATACGAACACCGTGACAAGGGCAATTTTACATAATAAAGTAGATTAAGTTTTCTGCATTTTCCTAAATATGGTGAGAATGTATCATTCAGTTTAATTAGCTTGAGCAATACTGATGAAGAGGACAAAATTCTCCAGAAGAATGAAAGGCTCACTTTTTACTTACAGTATCTGTCCACTATAGGACAGTAAAATACTCACTTAAACCCACCCAGATGGTCTCCAACACCTTCATAGGCAAATATAGATGAATCAAAATAAAACATGATCATATTGTAAATGTCTATATAAGACAATCAGATCAAAGAGAATTGCAGACTGTTAAGGCAGAAAATACATATAGCATCACATTAGGCGCCTATGCATAATTCCTTTAGCAGGACTGTGTGAAACTCAGTGGCCCACCTTGCTTTGACAGGAGGTCTCTCATCTCTGCAGTAGAGGTTTTTGGATTTCAACAAAAATCTGTCTTCATGAATCTTTGCCAAAAATCCTGAGTGGACTTTATTGCAATGAAGTGTGGGTTGGCACAGGATGAGAGCAGCTAGCATGCTGGAGTAGATTCATCACAACTTTCACTAGGTTCATGTAAGGGCCTGTCTCACCCCTATATTTATTACCCTTTCAAACCCACAGTCGGTGAGCATTACTGTCAACTGACGTGGATACGAGAATCATCCAACGGCCTTCAATTTGATCAACATATCTGGTTTAAAATGTGGTTTTTTATCTGTTTATTTTTGGCAAATTAGAATTTAGATCATTGCCAATAAATGTTTATCATTACTCCCATAAGCACAAAAGCAAACTAACAACTGAAACAGTTTTAGTTAAAATTGTATTTTTGCCAAGGAGCATTTAAAGCGTATTCGCTCCTCATACTGTCTCAGTAAATGGCAAACATCATTTTGATAGTTTGCAGTGTTTTTGGCTGGTGAACTCTTAAGAGCGCCATACTGTGACTCATCAGCAACAGTTTATGTATTTTGATGCATTCAGCCAGAGAGCGTTTTATTTTCTTTGTTTTCTTTGATTAACTGGAAGTGTTAAAATGATTGGCTATTTTCCAAAATACAAAAAGAAAAATCTGCATAAATGTGAAAAACGGGCATAATTCTGTGCAGCACAAATAAGGTCTGCTTATTCCTAATTATCTTATGACTCCACATGTTTATCTTGCAATTCCTCGTTGGCCTATTGAAGCTACTGTTTACACCTTAAAATTAAGATTTATTTTCTAATCTTTTTAATTTTCTTTTAATTTTGCTGTTGTTCTCGTCATGCACTCCTGTACTGTTTGGCATCTGAAGACTTTGTGACTAATTCTGATGCATTTTAGGTTCACTTTATTCTGATCACTGAAGCCTGATTTTGAAGCCAGGCTTTTTTTCCCTTCTTTTTTAAAAAAGCCCATCTCATCTGGGGGTGACTGAGACCTCAAAAGGCAGAACAAAACTAAACCCCAATCTCAAAAACAAAACAAAACAAAGAACAGTAAAAAAAAAAAAAAAAAGCAGCTGTCATAAATTGCGTAGATACCTGCATTTCACATTACATATCTTCCCCTTGTAGACTTAAAAAAAAAAAAACCTGTAATCTGATTGAGAATCAGGCTCTCTTTGTTGTGTGGGACTTCTAAAACATTAAGTAGGTCATGAGCTGCTCCCCTTCCCAGTGGCAGATTGTTTCTGCAGGCACTGGACCAACTGGCCAGGAGGGCACTGTTTAATTTTTCACCATATTGCAATATTGTATGGTATTAAAATGCATAGAAAGAGGGAAGTCATTAATAAAGCATAGTGCAGTTAGTCATACTCACAGAGCTGAGCCATACTGCCGAACACAAATGCATACACACTTGCACACATACAAGAATAAACAACCTTTATTTGACTAGCATTTAAAGCAAACGAATGTTGATATATTTGGAATTTAACTGTTGCACAATTATTAAGCATTAAAGTATACAATTTTAATTTGCAATTATACATTTGAAGTCAAACATTTGAACGACTTAGTAAAAATATTGGAACTTGTTCACTGCTGCTGAAAGAAAAACTCTTTAAAAGTATACTTTATTCATTTCCTTGGCCTACAGTGTTCAATAACACAAAGGATGAAAATAGATGGCTTCAAATAGGGTTCACTGTAGACAGAGCTCGCCGGGCTTGGTCTGCTTTGTTTTTCAAGAAGTTGCACAGGGTTATTTTAGAAGGCTTTAATTTATGCAAAGAGCGTATTTGCTCCCCTGAGGGGGCAGTGACATAGTGCTATAAGTCACATAAGACACTAACAATGGCCACAGGGCATTGGTCAGCTCTGTTTTTAGATGACTGTTGAATCATTTGAAAAAAGATGTCACTTGTTGGCTATTAAGTGCTTTGGCATGTCCAGCCTCAGGCAACGGCTAACCAAGATAAATAGCCTTCTTGCAATGTTAGCTGAATTCTTTCCTGACTAAACAACTAAGCATGACATCGGCTGCTGCACAGTGTTGTTTTAGTAGAGCTTAAGATTTTTGGTGTCAAAAGAAATGGTTGACTAAAACATTAATATTTTATTACTCCTCATAAAGACACTGTCAACAGAGCCCACTGACATTTGTATATCACATTATATGGCTTAGGCATTGCAGACATCAGCACAGACAATGGTATCTATCATTATTGGGAGGTTTTGCATCACTTGCAGTGAAATGTTTGAAAATTATGGCAAACCTCACGTTCTACATATTGTATACAATTTCCTCGCTATGGCACATATTTCCTTGACTCCAAATCATATGTTAAGTAACTAGCTTACCTAGATATCTGGAAATGCAGTTTTATAAGGCATGTTAGTGGTATATGATCCCAAGGAAGGATCGAGACGTTGACCTCAGCCTTGCAGAATGATCTAACTATCCACCTCAGAGTTTTGAGCAGGTTTGAGCAAAATGTCTACACAAATATTGGATGGATTTCTTTGGTAATCCCATAACTTTTCATATGGCAACACTTAATGTGCAACATACTAATTTAATGTATTATTAAATCTTTTCAAAACTAATGAAATTCTCGAATAATAGACTTGCAATGCTGTTTGAATAACATGCAAGTGAATATCACATTTATTTTTGGTAATTATTAGAACACGTTTACCAATCCGATTATCGCTGTTATTTTTGTTATTGTAATACTGAATGCCCCGCACTCTCAGAGTGAACGAAGTCATTATTATGTACTAAAACTGCCAAAACATTTCTGGTATTCATTTAGATGCATCTACACGAATGGCAGTATCAGTATGATCACGAAAGCACCCTTAAACAACCTTTTGTAAACGTTACTTTTACTGGGATAGAAATTCCCAAACCAACATAAGAAATGGGATTTCTGATAAAAGATAGTTATAGTATGTTGATACAAGGGCTATGCTGTAGAATTGTACCAATCTTGAAATATCAGTTTTGACTCTTGGTCTCAGTGACAATTTCTCTCATGATTCAGTCTCGGGCATTATTATTATTACCGCATGCTGGGAATTCATTGGTTTGTGGGACTGAAGTCTGCTTTAATGGTGTATGTTTGATTCTTGCCCTGGCACAAATGAGAGAGATTACACAGTAATTCCGGCATTGGTTGACGGAATAAGTCTTTGTGATTGTGAAACGAGCCTGCCAGTCAATGCCAGAGTACACAGACATGTTGTGAGTAAAAAATGTTTATAATACCTCAGGTGTTGTGTAAGTCACTTCTTTTACTGCATGGCTCTTGACAGTAGAGGCCACGAACAGTCTTTTTCCATCAATCTTATTAACACACACTCAGTACTGTAAATTTCCCCGCGGGGTGACAGGATTATTAAGAGGCTGGTTTTAAATACAGGTAAAAATGTATCCTTTGTGCCTTTTTTATGCATACCTGTGAGGAGCACTCCTAAAAAAAAAAAAAAAAGATTTGGTTTGCATTAGAAAGGGCACCTAGATAGATTGTCTTGCACCAGCTGGACCTCTGTGTACATGTGCCCTATTAAATCTCTGCAGTTTATTCTTTGCCATTTTATAACAAGAATTATCCAAGAAGCATTAGCCAAGCTCTTCAACATCTTACATAAAAAAAAAACCCTGTCTTTATTTTATTCATGCATAGTGACCAAATCACTGATAACAAGGCCAATATCAGAGGGTGACTGTATGGTGACTACAAAGCAAACTGTCAGTATGATTGATGGGTTAGACTGAAAGAAGTTCCTTTATCCCATTTATTCTTTTATTTGAGCTTAATTCTACTGAAATTACAGGAGCACAAGAGTGTAGCCAACTAATTCTTGGTGACCAGATGCACGAGTCCAATCCTGGAATGGAAGACTTTTGGGAACAGAAGGTGGAACAGTGGAGTGATAGGTATGCTTTGCAAGTGACTATCGTGGGCTTCTGTAATGATCAATATAGTAGATGTTGTGAATATAACTATGCAAAGACAATGTACCATGGCTGAGCCTCAGGCACCAATTTAACCACTCCACTGATTGTGTACATGTCATGGAACGGCAGTGTGGCAGGCAGGAAAGCACCCCAACGCAGGACTCGGGAGACACGACTAAACTCAACTTATTTGCTGGGTCTCTCAAGGAAAATATACAAAATGCAAACTAGATTGGAAAGGAGCCAGGAATACACTAACTAGGAAGAAACTTCGAAAACAACATGGGAAACATGGAACAAGGGAACATACAGCGTGAGGGGAGCCAAGAACAAGGACACGATAAATCACACACAATATATACACACATGAGGTATTCAGTGAGATAAGATACACCAGGGAAGTAAAACTAAATGCAAAACACAAGAGACTGCAGTCAAATAATGAACTCCAAACACTGGGTCCAAGACCCAGGACCATGACAGCATACAATAGCCTATTGGAGTATATATCAAAAACAATGTGCAAAATCCTAAGAGAAAGGTGGAGTATGGCTATGACAAGGTATATTGCTCAAAAGTTAACATTGCTTGTGTGACCGTTGACCAGTCGAACATTGTTTCCAATTCTTTTTGCTGCTAATTTACCTGTGGTTGGGTCTTAATATAAACTCTATCCATGCGTAATCCCGGGTTCATTTGTAGCACTTGATTCCAGATGAAAGTGAGTAGGTGTTGCATCAGTGTAATGGTAATGTAGTGTGAAATGCACACTTATTTGGAATAGGTCTACTTTGTGATTCCTACTCTGCCATACTTGTTCAGAATTAATGCACATTATTGTGCTGCAGGATAATGCTTAGTCAGACAAATGGGATATTGTATTGGTGGTATACCCAATAACTATGATCTCCAAACAATGGATGCAAATGGCAAAGTATATTGCTACTATTCTTCATACAGTTTTTTTTCTGCATTAAAAAGGCAAAATGATAAACACACTAGTGTGCATCCACCTCAATCGACAACTGTTCCTCTCTGTGGCTTCTATGGAAAATCCAATTTTACACACCATGGCCTTTGTAGATTACTTTCTATTTCCTCAACCCAATTTTTTATGAAGACATTGTGATTTTATTAACCAGTAAATACAGTTCTGTGTCACATAGTATGCATAGACATACATAAAGATCCATCAAACAGAGGACTGAGATGGAGATCCAACTATTAAATCAGAGCAGTTAGTGCAAACCTGTTGTGGCGTACTGTATCCGTTCCACAGTCATAACTCCTCACCACCGCCATCACAAGACTCCCTGAAGTGCTTACTAGTAAAATTGTGCCTCATCATTGCATGTGTGGGACATTCAGAAACAAAATGTCCATCATTTATGTCATGTGAA
Organism: Cichlasoma orientale; assembly: GCA_034780415.1. Classification (NCBI taxonomy): domain Eukaryota; kingdom Metazoa; phylum Chordata; class Actinopteri; order Cichliformes; family Cichlidae; genus Cichlasoma; species Cichlasoma orientale. The sequence continues at coordinate 11,750 of JAVDPK010001427.1, read as the reverse complement.
GGCTGCAGGAACACAAAGTAGTTTTCACAGAGTAATTCCTGTAAAGAAATGTTTTTTGCCTTCCGATAAAACCTCATTGTGACCCAGAGAGAGAGATAGATAGAGAGATAGAAAGACATGCAAATGTGTTAGATGGTCTGCTATTTGAGAGATTGGAAAATATCTTCCCATGTTTTCCAATTACTTAATACTCAAAGAAAATGTCGTCCACTGATGTCACGCTAATAGACTAAACATTTAATTTGCTTGTTTTTATTTCAAATTGTATTAGTACATACTTTTTGTTCTATTTTCATTATTTGTCTTCTCTCAGTTTTTCCAGTCATTAAAATCTTTGGGCCTCTTCTGGTCAACTCACGTTATAGGTTTCCAACCTGTTTGTGCTTGTAATCCTATCAAAAACACATTTTAGGTGAACAGGCTTTAAATCCCTAAAACGGTGAGAAAATTGCTGGTCATACGGTTTTAGCAGGTAAATAGTCCAGTATCTCCCTTAGGAGGTAGTGAAGACCACAAATAGGACTTGCAGAGAAAGAGCTGAATTAGAAAGTTGTTCCATAGATGCTGTGTTTGAATAAATAAGCAGCTGTTAGTTTGTCATGATCCTGGGTCTGTGACCCCGAGTTTTTTCAGTTTTCAGGACTTTCAAATTCTGTTATTTAACGTCTCCCCGTGTTTCCTAGTTTATTGTGGGTTTTGGCAGTTTTGAGTTTGTATGTTTTTCTTATAGTTTCTTGTTTGTTTCCTTATTTGTATCGTCGGGCCTTAGTTTAGTTTTAGTGAAGCAAATAATTATTGATGAAGGGACAAATGGACAAACGATTCTATGATAGCATAGAAGCGAAATGTGTAATATACTTTATAGAACTAAGGCTGTGATTGCCTTGGAGTCACTCAGAGCTGACTACGATAGTGACACTCTTGCTTATCTAATTTTATGTGTCCAAACTTTTGGTTAAACAGGTGACATTTGAAGCATAATGCACAATTGGATCAAAGTTATTTCTGTTACAGTGTAACTCATCCATTTGGATGAATTTTCCCCTTGGCCTTAGAGCCTCTTCTCCTGCCTTTTGGTTTCCTCCCAACGCAGGGTGTGTTTCAAGTGATGAACCACCCTCCATTAGCCTGGCTCACCTTCCCAAGCAGCCTGACACTGAACAGTGATTAAGCGTGCTTCCCACTGTATAACATCCTTATTCAGGAAAGGGCCCAAAGCATAACAGCTCCTTTTAGTGATCATATTTTTCTCAGTAATTACTGTGGCATTTTTGTCTCCTATGAGAGCAATCCATTTCAGCTGTTATAAAAGAGTTCTTTGTTTAAAAGTAGCCTACTAATTTGTTTCAGTTATATTGCTGGGATCACAAATGTAAAAATTTACATAAGATTGTTTTATCCTCATTTTCAGGATAGAACAATTTCCCAGCTTGTACGGAAAAATCTCACCATAACTGTATGAATGCCAAATCTAATTTTAGTTGTTAAACTACATTTATAATGTGTAAATTAACAATTGTTAATTTCAAAGGGGTCCCTTAACTGCCTCCTACCTACCTACCCTTACCTCTTTGTTGTTCCCCTCAGCTCTGCTATACTTTTTAGTGTCTTCAGTTCAGTATGTTATTTTTGTGGCCCAAGACACTGAGATAGATCTTGTGCCGTGTTATATCCAAGTTAGCATAATTACCATTCTTACTTGTAAGCAGCATTTTGTCAATATCCAAGTTGTACTTATGAATTAAACAATAATAAAATAATTCAGACTCAGAAAATATACAGAAATGTAAAAAGATCTATTTTAACATTTGAACTACGGACAGTGTTAAGAGAATTAGGCCAGGACATTGCCCAAAATTGCCCTTTCCCATTTTAGACGTGTTCTCAGTACTGGAAATATTAAGTGAGGGTTTGCCTGAGTGCTACAGGGCCACCACTTGCTTATTTTGAATTCCTCAGATTCTCACCAGCTGAATTGTCAGCTCAGTGCAAACCAGCACACAAGGACACCACGTGAACCTTTTTTACTAAGAAGCTGGCAGGTGAAAGGCCATTCAATATGGAATCCACCTACAACAAATATTTAACTTCTCACATGCTCTTCCATCAGGTAAGTTCGAGAAAAGTGCAAGGCTAAAGAGCACTGAGTGAAAAGTGATATGAATATAACAAATCAGTATTTGTAGTTTGTTGCAGTCTCTCCTAACGAGTGAAAAGCATCACAGCATTAAGGGTTGCAGAGGCCGGCTTGAGCTGAATCTTTCTACCACAATAGGATACCTGTGCAATAAGTTTAGTCATGAAATTTCCTCGCTACTAAATATTCCATAGTCAACTGTTAGTGGTATTATAACAAAGTGAAAGCAATTGGGAAGTGGTAGGCCACGTAAAATAACAGAGCGGGGTCAGCAGATGCTGAGGGTCATAGTGCGCAGGGGTCAGCAACTTTCTGCAGAGTAATTTGCTAAAGACCTCCAAACTTCATATGGTCTTCAGATCGGCTCAATAACAGTGTGTAGAGAGCTTCATGGTACTGGATACTGTGGCTGCATTACTGTAGCTGTATCAAAGCCTTACATCACAAAGCGCAATGCAAAGCGTCAGATGCAGTGGTGTGAAGCACGCCACCACTGGACTCAAGAGCAGTGGAGACTTGTTCTCTGGTTTGACGAATCACTCTTCTCCATCTGCCAATCTGATTGACGAGTCTGGGTTTGCAAAAGGAAAGGAACTCTTAATGCCTCAAGAAATTCTGGATGATTTCATTTTCCCAACTTTGTGGGAACAGTTTGGGGATGGCCCCCTTCCTGTTCTAAAATGACTGGCCTGCACAGAGTCCTGACCTCAACCTGATGGAAAACCTTTGGGATGAATTAGAGCGGAGACTGTGAGCCAGGCCTTCTTATCCAAAATCAGTGTCTGACCTCAGAAAAGTTGCTTCTGGAAGAATGGTCAAAAATTCCTATAAACACTCCTAAACCTGTGGAAAGACTTCCCAGAAAAGTTGAAGCTATGATAGTTGAAAAGGGTGGGCCACCCAACATCATATTAAATTATGAATTAAGAATGGGATGTCACTCAAGTTCATATGTGTGTGAAAGTAGATGAACAAATACTTTTGGCAATAGTGTGTGTGTGTGCACCAGGGTTATAATAGTTTCGGATTTTACATTATAGTTTAGTTTTAGTCTTCAGAGCGGTTTTGCTCATTGTTATTAGTTTTTATTTTAGTTTTAGTTTAGTTTTCCTTAGGTTTAGTATTAGTTTTAGTATTTTCATACTTTGTCATGTGCAATAGTGACTATTGTATAATAAAAACTCGACAAAAGATACAGTTACAAAATTGTATTCAGCAACCAACTGTTCACAAAACAGCAGCACTACGTGCTAAATGTTTGTAATATTAAGGACACACATGAACATCAACAGGGAGAAGCATAAAGAAAAACATGAACTCCAAAACTCAATACATTCTACAATAAACTCCAATAAAGATCAGCGTCAGTGCAGTAGATTAACAGCACCTACATGTGGTGTTTGACAAAAACAAACTCTTTGAAGGAGTCAAAGCTCAAATCCAGCTGCATCCTGATGTTCTCCACCACCTGAAGCTGCTTCTGTTTTGGAGCTAGCTTGGTAAGATGCTCCTAATTAGACTTGCAGGGTCTTTGCAGCCTCTGCACACAACCTACGGAAGTGGCCGACCTCATGTACGCATTTATGCTTGTGTAGCTGGATTGTGTGTTAATCACCTTGCGGTCTCGTGCTGGTGTTTTATATGCGGTGCCGGCTGGGACTTTTTTTTGGTCCTCGCTTTGTGCTCAGTTTTTTGGCTGCAAACATATTTGTCCCTGTTTTTTCACTTTCTTCATTCCCTCACGTCCATTCCGATAGTTTCAGCAGTCTCCCTCCAGGAATTTGCTGACATTTGTGAGTCCTTATATTGATGCTTTGATTATTATTCCTGGTTGTTATTCTCTGACTGATAAAGTAGCCGGAAACGCACAAGGACTGAACAGGTTAATCACAACGTTGCGGGCTGCGTGGACCCGACCTGTAGTTAGATTTCTCCAGAGGTGCACGTCAGGATACGTCATTGGATCAGAGCGGTTTCCATAGCTACCTTGCCCGCGTTTCTCAGGCGGACTTTGATGTTGGTGGTTTTCTGGTTGAGAAGTTTTCCGCACGTTTTCATCATCCACAACAAGACACTCGTGTCTATCTGTGCTATCGTACTCAAAGAAACTCCATATGAGACCGCTGCCATTACTTTTCGGACAAGCGCGGTGAGCACGCGCACGCACGCACACAGTTGTCCGATGGTGCTCCCAGCTTAAACTGCTAGAGCGGAAAAAATTTTTTCATGTCAATCCACAAGGCTTTTAAATAAAATGACAAACACAAAAACGAAGGTCATTTGATCTATAATTTCAGTTAGTTTTAGTGAGTTTTCTAAACTCACAATACAGTTTTAGTTATTGTTTTTTCCTTTTAATTATAGTTTTTATTTAGTTCAGTTAAAGGGGACATATGATGCAAAATCCACTTTTTTAGCCCTTAAATTTTTATGTGTACTTTGAGTGTATAAGAGTGCAGGGAATTTAAATGTATTCTCTCCCGGTGCTGCGTAGATATCTTTATATTATTTTTGGGTCATAATTTTCAGTCTGTTCACTTTTCTCTGTTACGTTTTCTTGTCTGTTACGTTACTGTGGAACTGCTAAACAAGGTCACTGACTCCCGGCTAACCAATCTGAATCCTCCATTTTTTTCTAGCAGCAATTTTGTAGTCCAGTTCAGTTATGCCGAAGTTGCAAGTAGACAAGTCAAAATGT
>JAVDPK010001426.1:141925-156895 GCA_034780415.1 Cichlasoma orientale | reverse complement strand
TTAATGTCATCACACTTATATACAGTGTTCTGCCCAGCTGTTCTATCCAGCTAAATATTTGAAAACCAGGAACTTGTGAATTCATGCTGAAAGGTCTGGATTATAGATTGATTTGATTGGCAAATAGTTTGATATTTAGCCTTTCCAATTGCTATAGAATCAGGTGAACACAATCATTTACTAATATAGTAGTGCTGAATTTTTACAATGATGTCGAAATCAGCTAATAATGTTTAATTGTAATATTGTAATGTCAGTTCAATGTGAAAAAAGAGAAACTGTGCAAAGATGCACATGAAATTAAACAAAAAAATATTCATGAACTGCATACCTGTTATCTTGGTCAAGAACGTAATTTCTTAGACTGTCTTTAATTTAAGTCATTTACTTTTAAAGGTTTGCCTTTGTGTTCTGAAATCTATATTAAAGAAATACAATTAGTGGTGACACAAATACAACCAACAACTAAAATCAAGAGAAATATTTATTTATTTTTTTGTTATCTGTAGTTTTTTAGTTGAATACTGAAGTAATACTGAAACTGACATGCAGCTATATCTGAATGAATTACAACTAAACAGAGTCCTGGAGGAGTTGGCCCCTTCCATAGTGCACAAGGGGTTGTTGAATGGTTTGATGATTTTGAAAATTATAGTAATTACAAGCTACAGTATTGCCTCCAGCTCCGGAGACTTCAAGAAGTGATGCCATGGCACAACTTGCCAAACTGCTCTGATGGCACACTGTGGCTCTTATGAAAACACTTAATGTTGGGATTTCCTTTCATTTGAAACAAACATTAAAAATCAAATGTTCTATTAACTGCTCTGAAGCAGATCTACTTTTAATACTTTTAGAGATTTGAAATCTCATTTTCATGTAAACTGAAAGAGAATTTTAACATTTTTCAATTGTAAGTTGTGTACATGTACATTAAATATTATGACAATAAAAAAGATTACATTTGAGGATACAGGTAAACCGAAATTATTAGGTTGTACAGTCATGGTCAGAAGTTTACCTATACTCACCACGGACATGACTGTCATGGTATTTTTGGACTTTTAATCATTTCTTTGAACTGTTCTTTTTCACAAATTGATTGATTGTACAGCATACAGCTTTAATGAATTTAAAAAACTAGAATTGGGTGCACAAGTTTGAATTTATTTTGGATTTTCTCTAATCCACACAGGGTCAAAAGTATGCAGGCTAAAATATATATACACATACACTCACTTAAATCTTTTAATAAGGGGTGATGAAGGTTTTACAGTGTCTTTTATCTTGACAAGGCGAAGGCCTGTTAACTTCTCGTTAGTGGTCATGATTGACTACAACTGGTAGTTTGTCTTTCCCAGCACAAAAAGGATGTGTTTAGCAGTACACCCTGGATTGACCAATACTCAAAACAATGGGAAAGTCCAAGAAAATCAGTAAAGATCTAAGGACAACTGTAAATTTACACAAGTTGGGAAGATCTTGTGGAACCATTTCTAAATAACAGATTCCAAGATCATCAGTTCAAACAATTGGACGCAATTACAGGTTATTCGGTTGTGTCACCACTTTGCTTAGCTCTGGAAGAAGACCCAAACTGTCACCCTCAGATAAGAGGAAATTGGTTAGGATGTTCAGGAACAACCCAGGAACCACCAAGGCTCAATCTGCCATGAATCACTGTCCATGGATATACGGTACCAGTCAAAAGTTTGGACACATATCTATTTCAACCTGTGTGTATATTTTTGAACTTGTGTGGATTAGGGAAGATCCAAATTAATTCAAACTTGTGCACCCATTTTTTAAAATCATTAAAGATGTACTTTATGTACACTCATTACAACCTGAAAAAAGCAATGCTTACCGTTCAAAGAAATTATAAAGCTCAACATAACAAAATAAAGTTGTCTAAATCAGTAAAAAATTGTTTTTGTCATTTCTTTCCTTAAATAAATAAATACATTCTTTCTAATTTTGTGATCAGGTGGAAAGTACCTGGATGCAAAAATAATTTCACAGAAATAAACATCAGTACTGTGAAGATCATTCAATCATCTCATTCAATTTCATTATTTCATTAGATATACTGCTTATATCAAGTAGATGACACATCTGTTAAATGGTTTCTGGTCCTGGAATTTTACAGTCTGACTAGTAGCTGAAATATTGCTTTGCATGGCTAATTCCACAATGATACAGAGCAGCAGCATGGAGTGTCTTCTTGTTGACCCCATGCTGAGATTCTGATGCTTCACTTTGCACCTTTTATGTATGAAACTAAATAAGAAAACCCATCCAGTGAGAGTAATTGGAACTTTTCTAATTATTGCCACAATCATAATCATGCTTGTACTGTAGCACTGCCTCTTTGGGCTCTGGGGTTCCACTGTCAGAATGGGCACACAGTGAGAAAATGCTAATCAACATCCCACTTTCATCAACTTATTGGTGACTGGTACACAGCAAAAGAGCCTCTTTACTCTTTTTCAAGGGTGGATGCAATCAGACACAGCATCTATCCATATTTCTTTCCTGGAAGATAAGGGGAAGCAAACATGCTTGCAGTGGTTCCCCAGGACAGAAGTAGAATTTGGAATACAATTAAATTTAAGCAAGTGAATCCCCGTTTGTTTAACTAGTTTTATGAAATAGTATTCTTGCATGATGATCATCATATGTTAAGTATTTTTATTCTTTCTATTCTGTCTTTTTTTACATGTGTAAATCCAGGGATCCGCCAGGGAACGCATTTTCTCAAGGACAACGTAAAGCAGCTCACAACATACACTTTATACAGTAAACTATCATCAGAATTGTACACATACAACTTAACAGCCTGGAAATGATTTCTTACCTCCTCCCATTGGTGGATGTAGCGAATGAGTCTAGAGAGACGCAGGAGTCGCAGCAAGCTTAGGATCTTGGTGAAGCGGACAATCCGCAAGGCGCGTGCTGTCTTGTAGAAATCTGAGTCAATGCGCGTCTCCACAATGAGGAAGATGTAGTCTACAGGGATGGAGGATATGAAGTCGACCACAAACCAGCTCCGCAAGTACTTAATCTTGATCTGTTGCGGATCCAGGATGATTTCCGTGTTATCCTCCTTGACGATACCCGTCCTGAAATTAAGAACCAGGTCCATGAGGAAGAAGGTGTCGGAGACAACGTTGAACACAATCCAAGGGGGTGTGTGCTCATCCTTGAAGAAGGTGATGCCCACAGGGATGATGATGAGGTTTCCAACCATCAGTAGCAGCATGGTCAAATCCCAGTAAAACCTTGTTAGCGAGACAAATGGAGACAGGTAGAGATATAAGAAATACTAAAGTCAAAATATAAAAAAATTAGGTAACTTTATTGTGCTTCTCTTTTAAAGAAATCCAACAAACCTAAATTAGTGGAGAATAAATGTTCTACAAATTATACAATTTAACTGCCTGCAGGTATACTTATACTGTATATGGCATAGTAAAATAAAATGTGCATGTTTGATGAAGTGGGAACACCAACTTTTGCTCTCTGTTAGACAAGCCGTTATGAAAAGAAATGGATGGATATAGAACATTCGAAGCAATATTAGAAGATAGTGTTTCTTTAGAACACAAGCTCCATTTTAATTAAAAAAAATCTACATTTACATTGTTTATATTGTTGTCTTCTTATTTCAGCTGCTCCCTTTAGGGTTAGCCACAGCAGATCATCTCCCTTTACCTCACCCTATCACTAGCATCCTCCTTTGTCACACCAACATGATTGTCATCCTTCACTACATCCATGTATCTTCTTCTGTGGTCTTCCTCTTTTCCTCCAGCCTGACAGCTCCAGCTTCAACATCCTTTGTCTAATGTATCCACTATCACTATGTCTTCATAGTTACCTGTCTCCCTCTCATTCAGAATCCTCGAAGGACAAGCTGAGGAGGAGGAGTAACAGCAATCTCCCACTCCAGCTCATTTATCAACTAAATACCCACAGTTTTACTTAATTTGAAAGTCTGACTCTTAACCTTGTACACCCTAATTGAAAAAACTCCCAAAAAGTTGTATTTGCTGTTATCTATCATCCATCTGGCCCTTATTTTGAGTTTCTATCTGATTTCTCAGACTTTTTAACTGGTTTAGTGCTCCGTTTAGATAAAATAATTCTAGTTGGTGTAGATGCTGAAAATGGAAGCCTCAAAACTGCATTTAATCTATTTTTACACTCAACTGGCTTCTCTCAAATTGTAAATGAGCCAACCCAACACTTTAATAACATTCTAGATCTCGTTCTTACATATGGCATAGAAACTGAAGACTTAACAGTATTCCCTGAAAACCCTTTTTTGTCTGATCGTTTCTGAATAACACTTAAATGTACAATAAGGGATTACACAGCAGTGGGGAATAAATTACAGTAGATGGCTTTTGAAAGTGCTGTAACTAAGTTCAAGGATATAATTCCTCTAATGTTATCTTCTTCAATGCAATGTGCTAACACAATGCAGAACAGCTACCTAAACTCTAATCCATAGAGGTTGATTATCTCATTAATAGTGTTATATCCTCACTGCGTATGACTCTGGATATTGTTGAAAGGCCCAAATCATAAGTGCTTGACTCCCAGGTATAACTCACAAATGCACAGTTTAAAGCAGATAACTCATTGAGGAAATGGTGTCTCGATAACTTAGAGGATCTTTATTTAGCCTGGAAAAAGAGTTTGTTGCTCTATTTAAAAAAAAAAAAAAAGAAAAGCCTCCTTAAAGTTAGGACATCTTACTATTCAGCACTGATTGAAGAAAATAACAGCTACTTTCAATACTACTGATGTTTATTTAAACTCTTTCTCTCCAATTGATCTTTCTGAGTTAACTTCAATAGTTACTTCCTCCAAGCCATCAATATGTCTATTAGACCTCATTCCTACCAAACTGCTCAAAGAATTCCTACCATTACTCTCAGTGTTATTATTAACCTCTGCCACTCCTCCACAATTCTTTTGTCCTGTCTCCCTCCTCTCACCCCACCCCCAACGGCAGATGGCTGCCCCTCCCTGAGACCTGGTTCTGCCAAAGGTTTCTTCCTGTTAAAAGGGAGTTTCTCCTTCCCACTGTCGCCAAGTGCTTGCATATATGCTGTCATTTTGATTGTTGAGCTTTCTCTGTACTAGTGTAGGGCCTTTGCCTTACAATATATAGCATCTTGAGGTGACTGTTTGTTGTGAGTTGGTGCTATATAAATAAAATTGAATTGAATTGAATTGAATTAATGCTTCAATCTTAAATATAATCAGTCTTCCTTTATTAATGGACTATGCACCACAGGCCTTTAAGGTGGCAGTAATTAAACCGTTACTTAAAAAGCCATCACTTGACGCAGCTGTATTGGCTAATCATAAGCCAATCTCCAACCTTCCTTTTATCAAAATTTCTTTTTAAAAAGAGTAGTTGTAAAACAGCTAACTGATCATCTGCAGAGGAATGGTTTATTTGAAGAGTTTCAGTCAGGTTTCAAATAGCATTAGTGAAAGTTACAAATGATCTTCTTATGGCCTATGACTCATCTCTGTGCTTGTCCTGCTAAACCTCAGTGCAATGTTCAACCTTAACCCTAATATTTTAATACAGAAATTAGAGCATGTCGTAGGTATTAAAGTTACTGTACTGCAATGGTATGACTCATATCTATCTAATAGACTGCAATTTGTTCATGAAAATGGGGAGTCTTCTTCTTCACACCCTAAGGTTAATTATGGAGTTCCAGAGGGTTCTGTGCAAAGACCAATTCTATTTACTGTACATTATACAGGCTTCCCTTAAGCAGCATTATTAGAAGGCATAGGATAAATATTCATTGTTATACAGATGATACCCAGCTTTATATATCCATGAAGCCAGATGACAAAAACCAATCAGTTAAACTGCAGAAATGTCTTAAAGACATAAAGACCTGGATGACCTCTACTTTCCTGCTTCTAAATGCAGATAAAACTAAAGGTATTGTACTCGACCGTAAAAATCTTAGAAACATAGCATCTAACCAGATACTTAGTCTGGCTGGTATTACCTTGACCTCTAGTAACACTCTGAGGAAAAGTCTTCAGTTGATCCAAAATACTGCAGAAAGAGTAAGGACAGGGACTAGAAAGAGACAGCACATTTCTCCCCTACTGGCTTTTCTTCACTGGGTTCCTGTTAAATCCAGAATTGAATTTAAATTCCTTCTTCTCACATAAAAGGTTTTAAATAATCAGGCCCCATCTTATCTTAAAGACCTCATAGTACCATATCACCCCAATAGAGCATTTCGATCTCAGACTGCAGGCCTACTTGTGGTTCCTAAGCTATTTTAAAAGTACAATGGGAGGCAGAGTCTTCAGCTTTGTTTCCCCTCCTTTGTGGAACCAGCTCCCAGTGTGGATTCGGGAGACAGACACCCTCTCTATTTTTAAGGTTAGCCTTAAAACTTTCCTTTTTGATCAAGCTTATTGTTAGGGCTGGATCAGGTGACCCTGAACCCTCCCTTAGTTATGCAGCAATAGGCCTAGGCTGCTGGAGGGCTTCCCATGATGCACTGAGGGTTTCTTCTTTACTCACCTCTTGTCTCACACTGTTTATACACCATTCTGCATTTAATCATTAGTTATTGTTAATCTCTGGCTCTCTTCCACAATGTGTTTTTTGGCCTGTCTCCCTGACCTCAACCCCTAATGCTTGTTCACACTGGGTTGTTTGATTGTTGGGGTTTTCGCTGTATTATTGTAGGGTCTTTACCTTACAATCTAAAGCACCTTGATGTGACTGTTGTTGTGATTTGGCACTATATAAATAAAATTAAATTGAACTGAATTTAATTGCTTCTACTTTCATTCATCTTCTATCCAGAGCATACCTCCACCTCTCCAGGCTCTCTTTCACCTACTCCCTACAGTTCACAATTTTGTCTGCAAATATCATAGTCCATGGAGACTCCTGCCTCACCTCATCAGTCAACCTGTCCATCACCACTGCAAACAAGAAGGGGAACAGAGCTGATCCCTGACGTAATACCACCCCCACCATGAAGATTTGATTTGGCAAAGGTTTTTACACCGGATTCCTTTCCTGACACAACCCTCCCCATTTATTTGGGCTTAGGACCAGCACTACGAGTACACTGGTTTGTGGTGTTTGCAAGCCTACATGCACATGGTGTAATAATGTTTTAATAAACTATGTACTTATGAGTCTACTCAATATGTCCCCATGGCAGAAGGTGGCCTGACATGAAAGCATGTGTGTTTGGCCTGTAAATCACACCTCAAAGGTCAGTGAGGGCTAACTGTTAATTACAAACTGTACTGTGACCTCGTCAATCTTCCAGACCAGGGAGTTTAAATAAATTGCGCTCCTTGCTGGCTCGGTAATTGAATCATTGTGCATTGATGCAGTGATTGGTGATTTATCCACCCCCTTCTGACTGGGCCATAAAGATCTCTTTCTGCGCAAAACTTATAGCAAAGCAGAACTATAAAAAAGGAAGAAGAATGGCTGCTACAGGGGGCAGAATGGTGGCACTGTGGTTAACACTGTTGCCACACAGCAAGAAGGTCCTGGATTCAAATCCACCATCTGGCCAGGGCCTTTCTGTGTCTGCACAGGTTCTCTCCGGGTTCTCCGGCTTCCTCCCAGTGCAAAAACATGCAATTTGTGGGGTTAGGTTAGTTGGTGATTCTAAATTGGCTGTAGGTGTGAATGTGATTGTCTTTCTCTGTGTTAGACCTGCAACAGACTCCTGGTCCAAATCACATTAAGTGAAAATGTAGCAATATATATCTATTTTTTTATAATGAGTTTGGTGTGCACCGGTGGCTTCATAAAAAAAAAAAATCATTTTATTTGTTTCTGCATTTCTTTTGATAAAGAGTTAAAATTAAAACAGCATTTCTTTCTGAAGCACTATGAGACATATATGTGATTAAGCAGAACATACACTTGAAGTTCAAGTAATGTCTGTCTCTATACACCTGTAATATTCACTGATATTCCACATTACAGAAAATAGTTTGAGACCTTTGAACTGTGTACAAGACAAAGTACTTTCATTGATGCAGAATAAAGGCAAACATCAGAAATTTATATTGTTTGCAATATAGTCTCCCTCTTCCTGGTTGTCGTTATGTGTGAGCTCACGGTCTCTGACACGCAAATCTGTTGAGAGAATTTGTCTCTTTGGATAAAAATGTCTTCAAAAATAACACAAGCAGTTATCTAGCAAATATGGGTGTTTGGATAGCAGTTTATTACATGGGGAGCTCGCGCTATAGCATGCAGACATATAGACTACGTCTCAGTTTTATGTGTATTGCACACACAGACACACGTGTAGTGAGAAAAGAGTGACAGTAATTGGAATTCTTCAAAGTAAAAGGGTATCTACTTTTCCAGATTGTTATATGGAGTGGAGTTATATTTAGACAAGCCTTGCCACCACTGTGTGCTCACATTAAGACTGAAGCCCAGGAGAAATGCAAACATTGGTAATGGCAGTTGTGCTTCATACTGGCACGTTTCCCAATACATTAAAAAATTGAAACAGTCTTTATACAGTATTCGATAAGATATGTGTCACAATTTTTAACCTTAATTTTAGGATTTGTATTAGTTATGAATATTGAGACACACACACACAAATTCAGTAAGGATTTCTATTAAAAAGGTTTTAAGGTCTAGGACTAGGATTAATCCATATGTGGGAAACTTGTGTCACAGGTACAGTGTGTAAAATCCACTAGGTGTCAGTAGATTGCAGACTGTAGTTAACTGAATTCTGTTTTCGTAGGGTGTGTCCCAATTCAGGGGCTGCATATTTCTAAGGCTGCATTTTACGGCCGGTTACATCACAGACAGACAACGAACGCTGTTGCAGGAGCGGCAGATGAGAGTGGCCGAAAAATTTTAAATATTACTGTTTCTGTGACACAAAGTTTTTACGATGCTTTCAGGGGAGAATGTAGATCTACATTCACATTTACAATGTAGTGTTCGTCCCGCTGGTCTAACAGCCAATTTGCCAGTCAGCTGACTGGGAGGGGGGTCAAGGCTCAATAAATAAACATAAAAATGTTAAATGGTCATATATAGTTTGAAAAAGCTAACTAATAAGGCTTTGTGGTCAGTCTCTAGCCACATACAGAAAACAGAATTAAGTGGAATGGCGATATCCAGCTCAGCCACTGTATTAAAGATGGCAGATCAACATGGCTGCGCCCACAAACCAGTGCCCGCTCTGATGTATTTTTAATGAATTAATTCTGAGTATATGAGAATGCAACAATTTGTTGGAAGATGTAATTACACGCTAATCAATGTATATTTATGAGTACAGCATTCTTTATTTTTAAGCAGAAAAAACTATAGTGAACAATATTTGGTCTTAAATCAAAATATTGGACAGATGGAAACTTTGACTAGACAAAGAAGAAATTCTGCAAATGCATTCAGAATTAAATTGGGAATCTTTCAGCACTGGAAAAAAGTAGAAGGAAAGCCACAGAGAAGTGGACCTGACAAACATGCAAGGATTGAAAAACTGTAAATAAATAAACCTGATAAATGAAATCTTTGGAGGAAGAATAACAAGACACAACAGAGTTACTGCCGCCACCTGTTTGACCAAACCTGGACTGGTACTGTAAGTGGATTGGTAAGTTTAGCAATAGTTACAGCATGTTTATTGTGCACATATATCTTGCATGATACATGGCTCTACATAAATAAAAAGGAAAAAAGTCACATCATAGATTTTTTTAATTTAATAAAATTATATGATGGGTATTGACACAATCATCACAAAAATAAATAAATAAATAAAAATCACAACTTTGCTAATCATTGTGATTGGCCCATTACAACATTTAGGTATGAAAAATACTTTCAAAGAGCGGTTTAGAAATCTCTGTGAACTTTGTGTGCCTCCACCAGTAGACTGTAGTTATGTGCATGTTTGTTCGTGCATGTGCATGCATGAATAAATGCTCATGATTTCTCTTTTTCAGCCTTGTGGTTGCCTCCTAATGGAGGTCAGGCCACCTAAACATAGCAGGGATCCATTTACTGTGTTTTATTATGCACTAGGACCCTGACATAGGAGACATTGTTCTATAAATACAGTTGGGTGAACCTAGGATGTTAGACGGACATTTCAAAGGCATTAAACAATCGCATATCTCTATGTGCATAGCAAATCACAGTTTCCAGCTGTGTGATGGGACACCACCTGTCTTTAAATAAAATAAAAGCAAAAGGAAGCCACCTAGTATTGCTAGGTCAGCAGTGCTTTTACTTTGTTGCATAATTGTCATAGTGCTCCCTACTGATGCCTCAGTTATTATGGCCACGTAAGTACAACAAAAATGGCAAGTGTGAAATCAACTCTAAATGTGTTCCAAAAAGTCCAATCTATCCAATAATGCAATGAAAGCAACCGAATACTACTTTTATGTCTGAATCTGAGTCCATTACATTAGCTCCCCATGAATCATTATTTTGTAAAACACACTGAAGAAAACAGTGACAAAGTGACTTCCAAATATATAACAAATTATGGAAAAATGTGGCCAGAGCTTGCATGCTTTGAGCAATTATATGATCCCTGAGGAGCATCAGAGATTGCATAACAAGAAAAGTAAATCACAGGAAGGCTCGTCTGATGGATGTGTGCAAAACAAACATTTAAAAAAAAAAACATTTGAAAGAACTGAAAAAGAAAGCAGAGGGATAGCTCACACCTAACTTGTTATGACGCTAAGAGTTCACTGTACTGATGAAGGGAGCCCTGACATTTTGCTGTCTGCAGGGACAGAGCCACAGATCACTATGCTCTCCGGTGGGGTGACCAGGGACAGCAGGAACATGTTGTCACCCTTAGAGTGCATCTAACTACACGATAAGCCTCTTTCATTCTCCTCACCCTGCCAGCCAGGGTACTTGAAAGGGATTGTGAGAGTCACCACAAACAGCCTGAGATCGACACACGCTTACCTTACAGAGTGGCTTATATCTAAATTGAGGAGGCCTAGAGAATTAAAAAAAAAAAGGAGCATATATAGGTCTGCATATACAGGGAGCACATGTTCATATTTATGTTTGCATGTGTCTGTGAACCTGTTTACATTTTGATGTCTGTATTCTGGGTACCATGCTGAGAAAATGATGGAATGACATGCAATCAGATCATCTGTCATGTCAGGTGCATGCAGCAGACAACAGTTAACAGTTCCTACCTTTATTACTCACAACACTGACTGAATGGGAACAGGACAATAACAGTGGGTGCTTCATGACTGTACTTTAATGAGAACAACAGTTCCTGCATTGTAAATGTGGTTCAGGCAAATGAAATGATTGAAATTTCTCTTTTTTTCCATTCAAAAAAAAAAGTCCTTTTAAATAATTCATTTGTGCATGTGGGTGCATATGTATGAACATGTTTGCTCCCATTTTCTCTTTGAAGATTTGGTTTCGTTATCAGGAGTCCTGCTCAGAAGTACTGGCTCACTTTCTGACTGCCTCACGTCATGTTAAGTATTAGCAACACAAGCCCACCATTTCAGTTTATCTGGGGGTGGTGGTAGCTCTGGAGTTAGACTGGGTCACCCACTAATCAGAAAACCTGTCTTTTGATCCCCAGCTCCTCCAGTAAAAGTGAGTGTGATAGATAAAGGCTCTACAGCATGTGAAAGTGAATGTAGCTTGTACTGTAAAGCACTTTGAGTGGTCAGCAAAGACAAGACAAGTGCTGGAAAAGGGACTAGCTTTAAAAGCCAGTCCCTCTATCAGTACAATTTGATTACCACAAAGCTGCACGCTTTCAATACAAACATCAGCTGTGTAAGAGAACATGAGGGTTTTTCTTCTATGTGGAAATGTCAGTTTGCATGTATTCACACTGTATATGAGTTATTTCTCTGGAGCTGTTAATCTGTCATTAGCTGAGTAGTTTAAACCCACCAATCCTATAGTGCATAGATTACAACTGGTTTGTTGACCCATATAACGGTTAAAATGACTTGGCTAAGGTGAGAGAATATCACTGTGATGGTGAGAAGCTTTGAATGTAAGTAAGAAAGAGGAAAGGGAGGACTTTAATCAGGGTGCCCATTGTCTAATCCCCATCACACCACACCACCCACTCTAACCTATTTTTCTGGCTGTAAAAAAAAATGCTGTGCTGCCGGAGGTCATGAAAAACACCATTATTTAAATGACCATGAGTCTCAGATTTCAGTGCTGTCATTCTTCTGGTGATGCAACCTTCTTTCTGTACAGTTAGTCTGAAACAAGACTTACTATCTAATTACAAATTTCTTTATTTCTACATGCTGGTTTAAAGTAAATAGCTTTTATTTTTTTATGTACTTAGATTAAATAATATTTAACTTGTGGTTTTCTAGGACACATAGCAAAAACAAACAAACAAAGGAAATCTTTGTTACTGCGTCTTCTAATAAAAGAATTAAAGCATTTAAAGACCAGTGTGAGGGATTTAGAGGCGTCTTCTGGTGAGGCTACGGATTGCAACAAACTGAAAATCCCTCATTCGCTCCTCCCATTTCCAGACGTACAGAAGAATGACTGTAATTTAAACATGACAAAAAAAGAAAAGAAATTTAAGCAAAAAGCCTTTTGTGTTTGATATGTCAGTTCTGAGTAACTGTAGAAACTCTGGAGAAAGATCACCCTAAATCAGATGGTTCTTAATGTCTTTTTACTCTTGTAATGCAGTGATCTTTGACTGATTTTATCCACCTTTGAAAATAATGAAAAAATAACATATACTTCTATCCAGAGCAATTGAAATGTGTGTTTCTCTGCAGCACGGCTGTATTTTAGGTGTGATTAACATCATGGGACCAACTTAACAGAACCACTTATATATTACAGTTCAACTCAAATGATAACTGACAGAGCAACAGCTTCATTTAGTCCACTGCCAATTCTGAATACGTGAACAGGGAGTGTGAATGGAAATTAAGCATGAAAGCTCTTGTGAGACAGAAAAAAAATCACTTAATTTTGCATAATCTACACTTAGCCAAAGGGAAATGAAATCTATGGTAAAGCCTTTCAAACGTAACAGGAGAATAACATCTGCAACGACAAAAAAAATGCCTGTTTGCTGCCCATAAAAGCACAGTCCATTGGTCTTAAACAAGCCAGTTGGCAAACACAGCAAGATTTAAGTGTTTAGGAGAAAAAAATCAGGTTAAAAGGGTTAATCCTATTTTTTGTTGTCATCCGCTCCAATGAACTGTCATAACAGTGCTGTCTTTGCTAAGCACAGCCAGCAGGCACACTGCAAGCACATCATTGACACTGGGGCTGTGCAGTTGCAGGAGGCTATATTTAGGTGAGGCACACAGTTTTATCAAACCTAGGCTAAGAAGATTCCATCAGAGGTAGAAGCAAATCTCCCCAACCTTAGGCTAAGAGAAAACAGGGATTTACTAAATGCCTGCAAAGGGTAGAGGAGAAGCAAAATCATCTGAAAGGGGTCAGCCTTACCCAACGCCACTAAGAGAGATCCATAAATAAGATTGCTAGCAGTTTTATTGGTGGGACATCAAGTTAAGGGTACAGGGTGTGATTTTTCATTCACCTCTAAAACTCTGTCTGGCACTGTTATTCAACACAGACAGAGCACACAGACAGCGCTTTAGACAATGTCATGACTACTGCAGTAGGAAACTCTAAAAGAGAGGAGTATGGCCCATTATGAGCAAACGCTGGCAAATGTAAGTGAAGGAGCTTCTTGACAAAAGAGTGTAGCCTGCTCTCTGAAATTGACCGACGCTTTCACTAGCACTTCACAACACTTGGATATCATTTATTTGTTTTGACGAAAAGTAGCCTGTATTGATAAATATTACAGACAATCATTGGCTAACAAACTTGAGGCAAATGTTTTCATTTATAGGTCAAGTCTGTATAGGTATGTCAAAATATTTTAAACATATGTTCTCTCTCCCCTCAGCTCCAACCGGTCGCGGCAGATGACCGCCCCTCCCTGAGCATGGTTCTGCTGGAGGTTTCTTCCTGTTAAAAGGGAGATTTTCCTTCCCACTGTCGCCAAGTGCTTGCTAACAGAGGGTCGTTTTGACTGTTGGGTTTGCTCTGTAATTACTGTAGGGTCTTTAGCTTACAATATAAAGTGCTTCGAGGAGACTGTTTGTTGTGATTTGGTGCTATATAAATAAAATTGAATTGAACTGAATATGTGATTAAAAGATAGTTTTAAGTTGTAAACCTTCTTTTTTGTATGTAACGTATGTTATTTTGCCGAGCTGATTAATGTTGAGTGTTATGGTGCTCAGTTTATTATCTTGAACTATACAATGCATGATTTTGGAGAGAATTCAATTAAAACAGACAATTTAATAATGCAAGTCACAGCTGTCAAAAACAGCACTTTCATTGAATGATTATTGTCTGTATGGCTCAAAGGGAATTTAAACAGTTCAGCAATGTAATAATCACTGAACTTTCTGTTTCTTTTCACTTCTTCTCCATTCAAATTCCATGACAGAGTATAGGCAGTGATTCAAAAGCTCGTAACCTGGCTAGCCATCTTAGGGAAACTTCCTAAATGCCACAGTGTCAGTTCCAGACATTTAAGAATATGTCCCAGAGCCACTCGCTGAGATATGTCCAGCCTAAATTTGCTCTGACGTTTGAATAGCTCTGAAGTATGCTCTTGAAAGCTCTGACTAAATCATAAAATCACCAGAGCCACTTTGCAAACTGGCCAGATGTAATCAGAGAGCCCACTGAGAAAAATGCTCAGAATTAGCCAAGTCTGTCTTTTCTGCCCTCTTTTGGTACCAGTGGGATCACCGTCTTTCGAAGCTTCACAAAGTGCAACCTGCTCTCTGGAACAAAAACTATACATGGGTAGTCTAAAGTCAACAAATAAGTAGATTCTCAGCGGGGGGGGGGGGGGGGGGGGG
>JAVDPK010001426.1:131076-141915 GCA_034780415.1 Cichlasoma orientale | reverse complement strand
CCCCCGCCCCCCCCCCCCCCCCCCAGCGCGGGTGTGAGTGACAGGGCTGTAAAAGGCAGAGAGAGTACAGAGAGCACTCACTGAGCATGAGCTTTATCATGAGCATGCATTTATCCTACTAGCATGTGCCAGTATCTGCTTTGTAGACTGTCATCCTGCCACTAATTGTGCCTGTGTTTTATCATGATGCCTTGTTATCTCCCATAAGGTCCTTAATGTCATGTCAAAGGAGTCTCCTGACAGCCACACAGAGTAAACTCTGGCCAGTGGTCCCCCCCAGATTAATTCAAAACCTCTCCCACTACTGGCAAGAACCACATATCAATAGAAGAGCGGGACTTGGAGAGAGATGGAGCAATGGGTATAGATGTTACGATAATGTAGTGACTATCACACCTGTTACGGGTCACAGTGTACACCATTACTTCATGACCTTACTGCAGGATTGCACCAGTGCTGGGCCAGTGTTTTCACCACTTAGCAAGCCGCCATTCAGACATGGAGCAGACACATGCACACAAAAAAACTTTAGTATGTACGTATCTCCATTCTGGGTTGAAAGGGTAGGAGGAAGTGTAGGAGTATGAAACCCAACAAAACAAACACAGTGGAGAGAAAGCGTAAAAGCAGGGGCAGAAAATAAGACTAGGACAGCCAACATTCTAGATTAACCAGGTGCAGCAGTATTGGGAAAGATCCAAGTTAGTATCGTCTTCTGGACATTATATAGATGAAAACTGATTGTCTTACCTCTATTTTTTAAAGCCATTGTTTTTGGAAACATAAAAAGTAGAGATAAATAAGACCAAAGTTAATAAAGCTTTGAAACTGTTGGGAGCCCCTCATTGAGAAGACATTGAGCATGAAATGAAACTAAATCTCAGCAGATACAGTGCATCTGATTTTCACTGGTCTGCGTGAGCAAGCAAAAGCAGAGGCTTATGTGCAGGATTCATCCTGGGCTTTTTTTTTCTCTCTCTTTTTTCTCTCTTTTTGTTGTTAGCTCTGTAATTTCTACATGCCAAACATGGTCAGGATTTAGCTTTAAACCTACTAACTTTGCTGGAGCCTCCCTATGCAATCGAAAATCGAGTAACTTGCTAGGACCAAAACTGGTGTGGAGAAAAAGGGGGACACGCTATCTGCTGTTGAGATGGTGCAGATATATCACCCCTATAGAGTGAGCAATCTGTCTCTCACCACTGCCTGTCTAATAATCTAACCATTTGTCAAAGTCTTTGAGACACACAGCATGTGGCAGGGCCAGGCCAAACACACTGATCCTGGTAAGTATTTCCCCTCTACTGTTTCATAAGCGCTTTAGTCTTATATACATTTGTGAAGCATCAGCAATGGAGAGGTATCTTGAAGTGAATTGCATGTGGGCTGTGCACAGATAGAGTGATATTAGCAATGGCACAATGGCAATCACAGGTGATCTTGGTATTCGATCTGGTATGAACCCTCACCTTTAACTAGTTGGCTTGAATTTTGTTCAGCTGCACTAATCACAAACTCTGAAATGAAATGACTATGTTTGTTGTTTACATTTCTAGGATTTTACACATTACAGGACAATCAAAAGGTAAGAAAAACCAAAAAGACGTTCAAAATGTAAAAAAATTAAATGCATTGTAATATGATGTAACTGTCGGTCATCCTTCTGATCCACCTACACCTATTGTTTGTAGCATTGTCTGCTAATTGAGTCTGAAGTTAACAGAATTTCTGTGTGCAGATGGAATTCTGTAGTAGTGAGCATCTTTAATTGAATATCATTAATTTTATTGTGTCCAACCCCTGGAGCACCATATTGGTGACAGTTTCACACCTTGGACATTTCCTGTCTCTTGATGAACAATCCAATTTCAGAAGAACTGCAGATGGGGGGTGGGGGGCATCCACCTGGGACACAGACAGGACTTAAAAGGTCAACTTGTATGTACTAGAAATAACAGAATCTCTGTGAGCAGACATGAGAGGGTTGGGGCTTCAACATGCATATAGTCGCCATGTTTTAGCTGCCATAATATATAAAACCATGCAGAAAGTAACAGGATAATTTCAGGAGTAAAATAAAACACTAGGAAGATCTTGAGCATGACAGTTTTCTCTAGTAGCAGTATACAGGATCTTAGGGTATAATTACTGTAATATTTACATTTCCTTAAACCCTCGCGGGGTGCAAAAGGATCGCCTTTTTTACTTGAAACCTCATTGCATTGTTAAATTAATAAGTCCCAGCCACATAGCACTTAAACAGGAAATAGACTAAGAAATGCAGTTTCAAACAGTATTTTATTCAGGTCTGTATAATAAGTGTCCCTGAATGCTCAATAGGAGACATCAGAGAAAACTGATAGCCCGCAGCAGGTTTTTAAATCCAAGAAGTCTTAATTAGTAATTCCAAACATGCTGACATATCCCATAAAATACACTATGCTGTGTTTCCTTGATTGCTAGAAACCAAGTGATTTCTTGTGTTCAGAGTTTTCATTTTTCAAGGTTGTGTCACTACATTACCTGTAATCAAAGTAAAGAATTCCCTGTTGGGATTCTTTTGAAGATCACACCTACAGTATCTAATGTCTTTTTATGGTGACTGCTCTTTTGAACAGCACTGATTGCATCATGAGCACAACCATTTGATTGAATAACTGTCAATCTGCTACATCCAAAAAAAGTCCCAAAATAATGAAGGATATAGTAAGCCATCACTGTAAATTGTCAGTTACTATCACTCCCGTAACAGCGACAGCAAGTTTCAGCCCCTTGCCGTGTTCAAGAAGCCAGTTTGAGATGATCTGAGCTTTGTGACACGGCATGCTAGTCTACTGGAAGCAGCATTCAGATGATGGGTACGTTGTGTTCATAATACTCAGGTAGGCTGTGTGGTCAAGTGGTATTAAGGGGCCCAAAGTATGCCAAGAAAATATCCCCCACATCATTCCATCACCACCAGCAGCCTATGTCCCTGATACAAGGCAGGATGGATTCATGCTTTCATGCTGTTTAAGTCAAATTCTGACTTCACCATCTGAATGTTGCAGCAGAAATTAAAGACTCATCAGGTTCAATTTGTAGCCTCGGTTTCCTGTTTTTAGCGGACGGGAGTGGCACCCGGTGTGGTCTTCTGCTGCTGTAGCCCATCTGCTTTAAGGTCCGATTTGTTGTGTGTTCAGATATGCTCTTCTGCATACTACAGATGTAACAAATGATTATTTGAGTTACTGTTACTTTCTTATCAGCTCAAGGCAGTCTGGCTATTCTCCTCTGACGTGCCACTCACTGGATATTTTCTCTTTTCCAGACCATTGTCTATAAACCCTAAAGATGGCTGTGAGGGAAAATCCCAGAAGATAAGCAGCTCCTGAAATACTGAAACACTGAAACACAATACAACCATGCCACCTTCAAAGTCACCTTTCTTCCCCATTCTGATGCTCAATTTGAACCTCAGTAGGTTGAATTGACCATGTCTACATGGCTAAATGCAGTGAGAGCTCAGTGACACTACATTTGCTTATTATTTTCCTGATACTTCTATTAACAAGCAGTAGAAACGGTATGCGTAATATATACCTAATAAAGTGGCCGGTGAGTGTATTTACCTCTGGTCAGCAGGACAACAATCATAAGTGGAAAGAAAAAGAAAAATAACACTGAAATGTTAAAAGAGAAAAGTGTTGTCTTGGCTGACTAGATTTGTGCATCCACCTGGAGAGATTATAAATTGATGTTGCATTGCAGAGGATAGTGAAGCGGGAAGGGCATACGTCAAGCATACCAGCTGGGTGACATGCGGCACCAAGCAAAAAATGTTTCCAACAGGCTTTCCCATTTTCAAAATGCATGTGATGTCCAGACAATCGATATAATCTCACCTCAACATTACCATCACTTTGCCAAGGTTAAACTCCAATTTCTACCTAATACATAACGCTGAAGTCAATGCCATATAGGGAGGAGAAAAACTGTAATGCAAAATGAAAAAAAGAAAAAGGAAAAAAGGCCATTCTTCCACAGTTGTGGCCATGTGTCCTGATTAAACACTCCCACACAAGTGTGCCTGGTGAGGTCATGTAGCAGCGTTCAATCATTCTGCCACTATGACAGGCAACCTTCCACCCACCGGCCACGCACATCCTCCCTGGGCTCCCTCCATTAAATAAATTGTGCTGTAATAATCTCTTGGCTCCCAATATTGGTGGCTGAGCACAGAAGCCTATTTTGATTACCCCACTTTCAGGCCAAGCCAGAACCATCTGTAATCTCCATGTTTTACCATCACTACATTAAAGAAGGAATTATTTAATGGGGACTGAAAGAGAAATAGTGTCATTATCCTATGCAATCTCAAGCAACCATTTCCCCCACTCTCCTATGTAGATTAGCACTATAAGAGATATAGGATATGGTGGATGACAGACCACGCTTACATACTTTGCTCTCTGAATGTCAAAAACATATTAAACTGGGCTCCAAAATGCAGGCTTTAGGTAACAGGTTACAACTCCTGTCCACTACAAGGAAGAGAATCACCCTTGTTCCAATCATGTACTGCATGTTGCTCCATCTCATTTTTCAATAAATCCAACGATAGAAAGCTGGAGGCCCCATGAGACCCAAACAAATCAATGGCAAAATGTAGTCTCAAATTAACTGTAGTCAACCCGACTGAAATAGAGAATGCTGTTATTCAATCAGATCCCTACACTCAACGCACAAACATAATACACACGGATACGCATGCGAGCACTCACGCTGGTACAGTAAGTGTACTGTATCCTCAACAGAAAGCCAGCAGCTGTTAGTGGCTGCTAATGCTTGATAAGGCTGCTAATTCTTGATAAGACCTGTAAAGCTAAACTGCACAACTTTTAAAAATATCTCTGAATTCATTAAGTGAACAGTAACGAAGGGGCTTACTTCCCCCAATATGTCACAAAGCATAAAGATAGTCTCTGTAGAGGCAGCACAGATACCACTCACAATTTATTCACATCATGTACGCTGAGTGTTTACTTACCAGTTTAGCATTCTAAAAACTGCAGCTGTGATAATAATATCATAACTCAAACACTGAAACCAAACCAGGTTAAACTAAGAAGTAACACAGAGAAAATGCCTTTAGGAACATTAAATGTAATTTTATCTAGTCAATAAATTACCTAAAAGTTGCCTCCCTTTAACGTTATCACTGCATTAATGTGCACATCAGTTTGCTCTACTTTTCTTTTGTGTGTTCTTTGCAAAAGAAGCAAAGTTGTCTGCTCACTTTTATTTTTTTCCAGAACAGAACTGAATGCATAGGAGGAATAAAAGGCTGTTGCAAAAGTGGACCTTGCAGATGAGATTTGCTTTACTGTTGCAAAGGGATTTAACTGATTGACAGAAATTGCAGGACAGCCGACCAGACTCTGAGAATGCGATGGCGATAAAATTCCAAAGCTTAATAATAATTATAATAATAATAAAAAAAAGTTTGAATGTATGACATCTCCTTTTCTATCTCTTCGGGGAATTGTAGAATACTTTCCAACAGATGTGTCCTCTGGGCCCTGAATTGCTAGATAATTAAAAGGCTCTTCTTGATCAGAGGGTTGCATACTAATATTGCACCTCATCAGTTGTGTAGAATCCTGCACAATGCTGTTCCATTGACAGACTCCACTCAAAAGGCTCTATGCAAACAGGTAAGAAAATAATAATCACCTGGTTTCCATCATAAGAAGACAGAGGGTCTATTCTGTGAGAGGGATATCGTTCTGCCGATCAAGCACCAAAATATCCTGTCTATAAATATTCTGACTTTTAGTGCTCTTTATTTCAAGGACATGCTGCATTGATAGGTGTCAGCTCTGTCACTTTTTCATGATTGAGACAAGAAAACTTGCAGAAAGGATCACTAACAAAATCATCCAGTCTGAACCAGAACAGAGCAGGCATTAATCTCAGCACCAATCATAGGCATTGTTCAACAACCCTATTACCCTCCCACAGATATTGTACGCCCATCGCAGCATTGAGAACATTAATATTTGTCCTTACATAAAAGAGTACATTGATAAACTGGTCTTATTTTTTTTTTTTTACGTCACCCTCTGGCTAACTGACCGCATCTGCTCACTGTGAGATGCTTGCTCAGAATCGAAGGAGGCTGCTCAGCTTTGGATCTGGAAATGAGGCTGTAGATTGGATTATGATGCCATTTTTAATCTGCCTTTTTCCCTTGCAAGATATTGCTCCTCCCCTGCTTCTTAGTGTTATACAAAACTTGACAAGAGGAGATTTTGCTGAATTCTGCTACAGTGATGACTGTGATTCCTTGTGACACTCTAATTTGAGCTTATAGAGCCAAAGCTTTGATGCAGACATGGGAAGTCACAGAGACCCTTCTCCTCTCCAGGCCCATTAAAGAGTCCCACATATCTCCTTGTGTACTTTAATTAGAGTCATCTTGTCCTGTCCCTTATCCTGATTTTAAGGATGTAGGCGTCCATGTATCTCGTTTCGGCTTCACTTTGTCAAAAATGAAATAGTAGCTGTAACTCAATGGCAACAGGCTCTCCAACATAATGTGTTATGTTTTCCCACCTTGCATGCAGATTGATCTAAAATGCTTTTTGAGAAATATGAACACGGATTAAAAGCAGGTAATTTACCCCAGTAAAATACAGAAAATGCATTTAAGTGTGTTTTGTCTTTTTTGATGTCCGTCACAGCGAAATATGCGACGCTCCATGCAGAGTTAACTGAAGCACAGACACAACTTTTTTGCTGTCCTGATTGAGCGGCACATCTGTGGTTTTAATTGTAGAGTTGAGTAATTACAAAATCAAAGCGCTGAGTGCTCGTACCACAAGCAAATGGTTCTCAGATCACCAAAATGTTTAATTATGGTAATATACAGTATCCATCATCATGCCCCAAACAAGTGGGTGGCCGACCTCAATTTTATTTAATTACTTCTCTCTCAGTGCATCTATTTATTTTGGCAGCTCTCAATGACAGAGTCAAACAAGCGTCTGCTTCACTAAAAGAATAGGGTCCCCGTTTTAGGGTCTTGCTCAAAGACACTTCAAAACCAGTGACTGGTGCCAAATCTCTGACCTTTCGGTATCAGGACAGTCTCCCCAAGCGCCAAATCACCCTTCACCTGACATTTAACATGGTGAGTAAGAGAGTAGAGGGGGTCAGAGGAAACACAACCAGCTGGGAGGAGCATAACAAAAATGGCAAGCTGTCTAATACATATCTCATGTCCTCATCATGGCCTGTCCTAAAGTGTGTTTGGATTTACACAGATCATGTGAGCTCTCACCAATAAAACCATACAACTTTGAGAAGCCCACCCAATAATAATGTTTACACACCAGTATCATATAGTATCATTAGTGTACATGAATGTAGTTTGGTTTAAAAGGCTATAAAAGCCAGTCTTACTTGTCAATTAAGAGTCTCCACGTAGCCATAAATCAGAGCTATTTGGCCAATAACAAACTGAAGGGCACTAAAACCAGCGAGAAAACTGCAGGCCTGCAATTGAGTGCTTACTCTGACTTCCTTTATTCATGTTTGCTGCTAGAGCCTGTCACTTGAGTAGGAATAAAACATGATCATTTCAAAAACAGTCTATGACTTGCATTCACTTTAAATAAAATAACAACCCTATTTTTAATATAATGTATAAAGAAAGGAGAAAAATGATAATTTAGGGCTTTTTGTAAATGAAGACCTCATCATGAACTTTTAGCAATGGTAAATGTCAGCTCATATTTTCTCCAAAACAGCAGAAGAACCCACCCAAAAGAATGAATATATCAAACTGGATAAACTATATTATATAGGAAGGTTTTAGTCATAATTGGAATTGGGTTGTGTCATGTGATGGGTTGTTCTATAACAAATGTATCTATAAGCCTCCATAGTAATATAAAGATACACCAAAAACTAATAAATATATTTCTTCTAATTGTGTTATGACACTCACGAAAATCAGAATGAATCTAGGCATATTGTTAATTTTAAGAATTATCTAAAAATAAAAGTTAATGTTGTGGACTTTGTAAAATGTAATAATGTGAAAGAATAAGATGGGAGATGGGGTAGTGCAGAACTTAACAAATAATTGAGGAATACCCCAATAAATGAGGCACACCATGAAAAACATCTGGGCCTGCTCAGGGCATCGATTATAACATCATGTTTTATTGTGAACCCCCTTTTTTTTTTCTTTTGAGATGAGCAAGAGTGATGTGTCTAAATTTACCTGAAATCACTGTAGGGGTGAATTATCCAAAATCCGGCGGATTTAACCCGCTCTTGTTCCCGTTCAACTGCCTTCTCACTTCCAAACATCCTCAGGGAGAACTTGTTGACCCCTGGTTGAAGCATTGCTCCTAACTGTCTGTGTATGAACCCAGCCTGATATAATCTCTCGTCGTCCGGCAGAATTTGATCCATGCCATCCAACTTTATAAACCCTGACTGCTGGTCTGGAGAATCAGTTTGGGCGCCACCGCCACCGCCAGTGCTGGCCTCCTGCGCACCTTGATCCGGCTGCCCGTCACCGATGGCTCCAGGGGGGCTCTCTTCGCTTGGGGTGACATCCCCTTCAGTGATGAGGCGTCTTTCCTCCGCCGAGTCCGAGTCGTGCACATGTCGACTTGTGATGGACGAGAGGCTGCCTCGAAATCTCCGACAATCTCCATTTGAGCTGGTCTTCATCGGTCTCCCTATGTCCGTCTCCATGATCACAGACTCCCCACTTTTGGTCTCGCCGATGCCTTTACAGCTTCCTCCAGAGGTCGGCGACGGTGACGGTAGAGGCTTCATCCTAATGCTCTTCCTCCGGGTGTCCTTGTCTGCATCTTCTCCTTCACCCATTATAGATGCTTTCTGTCCAATGTGCTGTGGCAAACTGTAGAGCCTTTTACGCATGGAGGAGTGCAACCTGTCCATTATGACATTGAGACACAGTGGGAAAAATTAAATAAATCCAGACTGTTAGCCTGTATTGTACTGGTTATTGCCACCAGCCCCGCGCTCCCTATCTGTTTGTGAGAGCGATCAGTCTGGAGCTAATCTGAATCCCTGAAAGCCTGCTACACATGACACGGACCGCCGTGGCTCTACCGAAACAGATGAGGGATATTCTTTTTCATAATCAGACTACCTGACAGTTTGCATATGTCCTCACGCACACCCTGGGCGGTCCGCATGCCCACTGCGTCCCCGATGTGCATCTTTGTGCCGTTCCGACATTGTGCGCAAAAGTGGAAAAACTGCCTGAAAGTCACCTTAGCGTGACATGTGAGACGTGCCGACGGACGGTGATATGGAGACCAGGGAAAGGTCATGCACGACGAAGGATGCTCTTTTCACAAGACGTCTTACCAGCTGTCATAAAATAAAATAAAAAAACGCGACACAATCGTCCAAAAATACAGTAAAGCATTCCAGGGACCGCTGACATCACTGATCCATAGTCGGGGTGCGTTTTGGTGAATTGTGAATATTCATGATGCTGATCTATTGGGTTGCCATAGGAGCGAGAACTGCAAATAAGCTCAGCCCACCTTGTTTAAAGGGGAAAGCTCTCTCCATTCTTAAAATGCTCTCCCGTTTTTTTAAGTTAAGGCTACAGGTAGCCGGCATGCCCATTGTTAAACCATGGTGTTGTCTTCTGTTGGGAGAGACCAAGAAGCCTGCTTGCCATTGCTATAATCAGTCTGATCTACTGCGTAATTTGCGCACAGTAATACAGATGAAGCTAGAATAGGCTCGTCTGTCATTTGGTAAGAAGCTCTTGTATAAAATTATTGGGATGCGAGTGGATTCACAAATGGCAATAAACAAATATGAAAGCGCCCTAAGTCAAGATTATTTGCCCAATTATGTATTTATAAAGGAATGCCATATCTCTGTGTTGTTATTGTTCAATAAAAATATTTTCCTTTTTTCTTTTCTTTCTTTTTTGCAGTGTGATTTTTGCAGCTGATAAAGAACAAATATTAGGCTGAGGGATTTTATCTTTTGAATGAAGCTTTAATTTAATTATTTAATTTCACAAGTGCCTTCACTGTGAATGAAAAAGTAACCTTAATTCATTTTTTCCATTCATTTGTTCACAGTGCCTAAAGCAGAAGTATGACAGTTTCCTTGCATCTTTCACACTCATATCTTCAGTATAGCTATGACAAAAGTCACATAGTTGCTGTAATAGTTAGTGTTCTTAAACAAACCCAGATACGAATCCTTAGTAAATTCAATTTTATCAATAATCTTTAGTAGATGGTTAAAATAGCTGACTAAATCAGACTTGTTTCACTGCTAAAAAATTATGTTAGTTGGTATCACATCACCAACATTTACGCTGAGAAAGATCAATGTCAACAGGCTCTGCAGGAACGCTATATATAAAAACTTTTATCATCTATTCCAGTGCATAATGTAGGACTAATATGGACGTGATGTTCGAGACACTGCAGAAAAATAGAAGGCAATTTGATAATGTAATAGATACAAGTAAATTTAATTTACAGGACATTTTTACTGTATTGAATTTGCATAATGTAACTTAGGCTTCTAATCCAAAAAAAAAAAAAGAATAAAATGAATGAATCATTGCCACAAATACCTGTAAAGCATTCAGTGAAAGCCCTGTTACATATTACAACCACAGTGGAAAGGGAACAGTTAAAAACACGTCATTTGATTGATACCTCACCAGGGTAAGATTGTTTCATTGCATAATTCTGACATTCTATTTTAGTACAAGATGATTGTCAGTTATATTGGTCCTATATTAATTACCTGACTTGCTTCAAACATGTA
>JAVDPK010001426.1:72677-83916 GCA_034780415.1 Cichlasoma orientale | reverse complement strand
AGCTGTGATACAGCAAAGCAATGCGGCAGTTGTAAAACAGTTGCACCCATTCAGTTCATTTCATTTCAATTCAATTTTATTTATATAGCACCTAATCATAACAACAGTTGCCTCAAGATGCTTTGTATTGTAAGGTAAAGACTCTACAATAATACAGAGAAAACTCCAACAATCAGATGTGTCACGGTTCACCGCTGCGCAGGCAGGAATGAGGACCCCAAAAGCAGGACACCAAACTCTTTGAAAACTACCAGACACAAAACCGGAGGTTTATTTACCACTGAACAGAAGATACACAGAAGGCAGGGAGCTACAACAGCGGGGAACAACTAATGACGCGACAAGGACCAGGTGAAAACACAGACGATAAATACACACAGCAGGTAATGGGAAAGCTGGAACACCTGGGGAGACAGGAAGACAAACTAAACACACTGTACTAAGACTGGGGACCTATCAGAATAACACAGGAAGTCAACACACACAGTAACACAGGGAGACAGGACCACAGGCGCTACAAAATAGACCTATACAAACATAAAACACTGGACCATCGGCCCAGAACAAGATGACCTACAGTATGAGTAAGCACTTGGCGACAGTGAGAAGGAAAAACTCCCTTTTAACAGGAAGAAACCTCCAGCAGAACCAGGTTCAGGGAGGGGCGGTCATCTGCTGCAACCAGTTGGGGGCAAGGGGCGGGAGACAGGACAAAAGACACCAATCATATGGTGTAATTGCATTAATGTCATGACCACCTAGTCTGTAAGTGCTTTGATTAGAAATAAATCTAGTTTATACAGAGGACAAAGAAAGCTCAAATGAATTTGGTGATCAAACACCCAGTGTGTCTCGGCACCCTGTAGATCTTCGGGGGGTTTTGCACGTCAGCCCGAGAAAACTTTATTTGCTTAAAATTTAGCATCAACACCAATTCCACGATCCATCACCACCAATCCAAGTTCAGGTCATGTTTTAACTTTTGGCATGTTTACTTTTGGTTACATATGCAATAAATACGATACATTAGTAAGCAGTGATTTTTAATGAATAGGATTGTCCTTCAAACGAGAAAGCCTGCATTATTTACAATCACCACTGCATATGAGTCACAGAGCTACATATCAGGCTCTTACAGTGGTGAAGGAACGGAATATCATTTGTCATAATGGACCAAATTGCTGCACTGCTTTCTCTGATTACATTTAATATTGCATAGATTCAAGTCATTAGTAAACCTGTATGAAGCACATTCTAACTGCAATGTTTTATTTGGATATCTGTTTGAGTCTGAACTCTGCAAATATTAACTGATGGCATATTACAAACAGAGGACTGTGAACCTGAAAGAAAAAAATATTGTTGAAATTCTGAATTATGCTCTGGTTGATCTTCATGCACCCAAACATTCCAGCTAAACACTAAAATGCACCACTCATGCCTGCTACCTTTAAAAATACCTTTCTTTGTGATAATGACTTCATTAGCAAAGCTTTGCTGGAAAATGTTTGTCCACTATTTGGAGAGGTGTCAAATTAGTAGTAAGGTCAGAAAGGTGAATGCAGTGCTGTTTCAAAACATGACCAGAAATAGAGCAGGGAATGGTCTAATTTTTAACCATGGAGACTGTCAAAGGTAATGCTATATTTCCTGAATTACCTTAAAATAAACCTGTACATTTTTTTAAAAAAATTGTGTCATTTCACATCTCTTAGGTATTCCAAAACTCTCCTCCTACGCAAAAGCAGAAGACAAACTATTCAAATATCTCTTTGAAAACTACCAGAAATGGGTTCGTCCTGTGGAGTACCTAAACCAGACAATCCGTGTGAAGTTTGGGCTCGCTATCTCCCAGCTAGTTGATGTGGTGAGTATAAAGCAGCACCAATCACGACTGTGATAGTGTTTATGAATGTGTTACCAAGGAATCATATCATATGGAGGGCATAAAGTAGTTTGTTCAGAGACTAAATGCTATAAATCACCGCTCTGTAAAAACTGCTTCACGTATATACAACATAAAATAAACTTTGAACTTTTTTTTTTGCCTTTTTTTACCATTCCAGGACGAGAAAAACCAACTGATGACAACTAATGTTTGGATGAAACAGGCAAGTCCACCTTTATATCTACACTTACAAAATGATGCAGCATTACGTTTTACCATCAGTATTTCTATAGCATCTTTCTGAGCCAAAGTTACAAGATGCTTCACAGAATTTACAAAAATGTAGAGCTTTTAAAATATTACAACATTCATAAAATGAGAGAAAAGAGGAAATGAAAACAACACAGATAAATAAAAAAGAGCCACAGTAAAATGATATTATAAAACACTGTACAAAAGCCAGCTGATTGAGGCAACTGACTGAGCTTATTTAATAGTAAGAGGATGCTTATTCCACAGTGCTTGAGCTAAAACAGTATAAGCATGTTCACCTCTTTGTTTTAAGGTGTGATTGTGGAAGCTGTAATAGCAACTGATTCTCCAATCTGAGAGATCTGGTTGGTTAATAAGGAGTTAAGTATTCTGATATAACGTGGAGCCCTACCATGTCGTCATTTGAAATTAATCAATAAAATCTTAAATTGGATTCTGCAGGAAATGGGAAGCCAGTGTAGCTCTGCAAGGAATGTAATATGTTCCCTTCACTGAGTGTTTGTGAGTAGCCTTGCTGCCTTGTTCTGTACTGACTGTAGATGGGGAAACTGCTGCATTGGTTAAGCATGTATACAATGAGGTGCAAAAATCTAATCAGGAAATGAGGGTGTGGAAAGTTGTTTAGTTATAAAAATTAAAGGAAAATTAAAGGAACACTGAAAATATATAAGATTTCAATGGGAAAATCATGCTGGATGGCTATACTGATATGAACTGAGTAATGTCTTAGAAACGAAAGGATGTCACATTGATGGAAAAGCAAATGATCAACCTACAGAGGGCTGAATTCAAAGACACCCCAAAAATCAAAGTGAAAAAAAAAAAGATGTGCCGGGCTAGTCCATTTTGCAGAAATTTCATTGCAGCAACTGGCTTGTATGACCCCCACATGCTTGTGTGCGTGCCTTATGTCATGGCACACTCTTAATGAGACAACGGGTGTTGTCGGGGGGGGGGGGGGGTCTCCGCCCAGATCTGGATGAGGGAATCGCTGAATTCCTGGATCGAAATGGACCGAAACACAATGTCTCAGAGGTGTTCTGCTACATTTAGGTCAGGCAAGTGTGGGGGCCAGTCATTGTTGTGCACCAGGAGGAACGTAGGACCCACTGGAACAGTGTAGGGTCTGATGATGGATACAAGGACTTCATCCTGATACCTGATTGCAGTCAGGGTGCTGCTGCCCAGCCTGTAGAGGTCTGTGTGTCCCTCCATGGATATGATTCCCCATCAGACCGGTCATGCTGAACGATGTAACAGGTAGCATAATGGGGGAGTTACCTGTGCAACCTCTGTAGGGTCCAGGTATTGCCTCATGCTCAGTGACACTGACCCTAGCCAAATGCAAAACTAGTTTAAAAAAAAAACTGTCAGAAAAGATGGGGAGGGGAAAAAATGTCAGTGGCCTCCACCTATAAAACCATTTCTGTTTGGGGGGTTGTCTCATTGTTGCCCCTCTAGTGCACCTGTTGTTAATTTCATTAATACCAAAGCAGCTGAAACTGATTAACAACCCTCTCTGCTGCTTAACTGACCAGATCAATATCCCAGAGGTGTAATTGCCTTGATGCTATACTCTGATTAAAAAGTGTTCCTTTAATGTTTTTGAGCAGTGTACTCTTGGGGAGTATCAGTTCGACCTTGGCAGTATTTCTAATCTGTACAAAGCAAGACTGGACTAGACTTTTGATATGGTGGTTGAAAATGAAGTGTTGATTAAAAATAATGCCCAGATTTCTCACAGATTGCTTTGTGTCAGTTATTAGCTGTGCAGTTTAGCCTTTATTATGACAGAACAGCAGGGAGTGGACAGGAAACTGGGGGAGGGAGTAGGGTAAATGGCTCAAAACAGATTTTGGACCTAGGCCTCTGCAATAGCCTTAAGGTGTATGGGCCACTAGTTCAACCCAGCAAGCTATACCAGCACCCCATAAACCTGATTTCTTAAGGAGAGGTTGGATACATGCTTGCTTAATGTTTTTGTCTTTTCAGTAAAATATTGTGGAACGTCTCACAGTCTTCACCACTGATGGTGATAGAGTTTACGTGACTATTTATGGTGTCAGTATGTTTCATAGTGGTAACCATATTTGAAAAATAAACACGTCTCACAGTCTTTATCAAGTTCTTCAGCGAAAAACAACAAGTCTGTAATATGGAGTCCATGAAGCGTAGACTTTTTCTGTTGAAGTTCAGCCCTCCTACATTCTCTTTTTTACGCTTTAATATTTTCATTCATCCTGGGCCTTGGCTTCAAAGGACCGCATTGCCAAGCTATGGTAGGTAGTATTTGGTCCAGAAATTAATGATGATATTATTGAGATTGCTGCAGCGACCATAGCATCCAACTCTGCTAAATGTCAGCAAAATCTGTAGTTGAGTTGCTATTCAAATGTGCATGGACACTACTTATTGGGAGGAACTCAGAGAAGTCCAGGTGCATTTTACATATAATGAAACTATAATAAATAAAAATAAAATCCATCAGAGAGAGGGAGGTAATGTCTAAGCCCAATGTAAAAAATAAACAAACAAAAAAAACAACAAATCAAAGTGTGATCCCAGTTATGTGTAAGGGGTGATACATGTTCTGTTATGTTAAAAGATTCAATTGCAGTTAAAAATTCAGATGCAAAATGATGAGGTAACCTCTGACTTACATGGCAGTTTAAATGTTGTCTAGTGATTTTCACTGAGTTTTATTTTTTGAGTCCCCTGCACCTGCCTCCACAAGCCACTTCCTCTCCACACTGCTCCTGTTACCTTTTTTGTGGTCTTGGCCTGCCTGCCACACATCTTATGATTTATCCCCATAGACCAGGTCCTGCCATTCAGGTCAGTTGTTCCGTTTCATAGTAATTGATTATATTATGTAAAAAGGAAAGTGGAAGGGCAATGGCCTCTTCATTGATAACTATTGCTCATACAGTAGATGGTAATGGCTTACCCTGTTCAGTTACATACTTTACTAATATAATTTATGCCCCTTCTTCCTGATGGTACTTTCAGCTGGAATTGCCATATCTGTCACAATTCACCTCTTCTGTTCACCGTGAACCACATCTGGTCTGCTTGCTAGCTGAAATCCTTTGGGATTTCAGCTAGCAAGCAGTTGTTCTCAACTACTTTCAGGGGTGTGTCCTGTTGGGACTTGGAGTCTTCTAACCACTACTTGGTGCAGCAGCAACTATCTTTCTTTATCTGCCAATGATACAGCCCCTTGAGTGGCAAGGCCTATCATAATATTTTGTCATCATTCACCTTCTGTCTTGTCCTGTCTGTGGCACATTTAGCAATTCATTCTTTGGAGTCATGCTCTCAGTGTATTCATGGATGTTCCTTGTTTTATCCCTGATATGCCTTTTCCATGCCATTTGCTGTAGATTTACAAGGTGCTGCCCTCTGGGTGGAACCTACCATACTATTCTAACTGGCTAACTGATAATTGGCAAGGGCAGATGGCTTGGATCTTATTTCTATCACTAAACTAGCTCCTCAGTACCTTTTACCAGCCAGACAGATACTTACCTAAATAATGTATTTGTTGCGTTGTCGTGTATCTCCATCATGGATGGCCTGAGGGAATGCCAGGTGCTTGTAACTGTGCATTTTTCTACTATCCAGTCTTCTAGTTACAATCCTTATCACTTCCCCTGTCTTTGGCACCTTTACCAATTTGTCCAGTCTGAATGACAAATCCGTGTCCTCTCTGTAGATCCTGTTGAATTGAATTGATGCCTCCTAACTAGCTTTTCCTCCTTGTTTCCAGGCTCTGTGCTAATCTAAGTTAGCCAGCTACTAGCCTGTATCATGAAATTATTACAAAACTGACTCTTAGGAAAGGATATGAATTGCAAATATATGATACTATTACTACTACTACTACTACTACTACTACTACTAATAATAATAATTATTATTATTATTATTTATACCACATCTTTCAAAAACAATGTCGCAAAGTTCTTCACAAAACATGTCCGTTAACACCCAAGTGGTAATTATTTGTGGTTTTAATTATTGAATTCACTATTTTCCCTTATGTAGGAGTGGACTGACATGAAACTCAGGTGGAATCCAGATGAATACTTGGGCATCACATCTATCCGAGTCCCCTCAGACAGGATCTGGCGGCCTGATGTTGTACTGTATGATAAGTATGTCACTGTGTGTGGTATATAAATAAGTTATTAAAAGATACAATGGAAAGCTTTTTTCTTTTTCTTATACATACATTTTCTAATTGTTCCAAATGATTATCATCCAGTATAAAGAAAAAAAGTGGGGAGAACCACAAATTAAAATGAACAAGTAAAGGAACATCTTACCATTAAAGAAGCTATCTCACAATTTGGCATATGTTTCTAATAGTTCAGATGGACGTTTTGAAGGCACTGTCACCAAGGCTGTTGTGAAGTACAATGGAACAATAACATGGACACCCCCAGCCAACTACAAGTCGGCCTGTACCATTGATGTCACCTTCTTCCCTTTTGACCTCCAGAACTGTTCGATGAAGTTTGGCTCCTGGACCTATGATGGCTCCCAGGTGAATCTCTGCTCTATAGCAGCATGCACAGTACATTAACATCGTAATAAACAGTGATTAATGAGACTCCCCTCTGAATTCAACAGGTGGACATAATTCTTGAAGAATTCCATGTGGACAAGCAGGACTATTTTGACAATGGTGAATGGGAGATAGTGAAGGCCACAGGCAGCCGTGGTCTGAGAGCTGACGGTAGCGCTTCCTATCCCACCATTACCTACTTCTTTATTATCCGCAGGTTGCCTCTTTTCTACACCCTCTTTCTCATTATTCCTTGCATTGGCCTGTCCTTTCTCACTATCCTTGTTTTCTATCTGCCTTCAAATGGTGGTGAGAAGATCTCTCTCTGCACCTCAGTGCTGGTGTCACTCACTGTCTTCCTCCTGGTCATTGAGGAGATCATTCCCTCCTCTTCAAAGGCAATCCCGCTCATTGGCGAGTACCTGGTCTTTACCATGATCTTTGTCACGCTTTCCATCATTATTACTGTCTTTGCCATCAACATCCACCACCGCTCTTCTTCTACACATCACGGCATGGCGCCATGGGTGAGGAGAATTTTCCTGCATCGACTTCCTAAGCTGCTATGCATGCGCAGCCATGTGGACCGCTATGCCACAGCTGGAGTGGCCAGATCTAGAGAATCAGTGGGACTGGATGGGATAAAGAACTCAACGCCTGAGCTCAATCAACTTCTCTACACGCGACACAACCTAGAAGCTGCTTTGGAGTCTATTCGCTACATTACCATGCATGTGGTTAAAGAAAATCAGGTCAGAGAGGTGAGTTTTGAGGGGTTATTTTTTCTTTTGTGAAACAAAGTCACAATTGATGGCATGGCCCATAAATGTCTCTGTTCATAACTATTAAGAATATAGAGACTAACATGTGCTTCTTCTTTCTTACAGGTTGTTCAAGATTGGAAGTTTGTAGCCCAGGTTCTGGACCGAATGTTTTTGTGGGCCTTCCTCTTGGTGTCAGTCCTTGGTTCTGCTCTCCTCTTCATCCCAGTTATTTACAAATGGGCCAACATCATTGTCCCGAACCATGCTGGGAGTACCCTCTAATAACCACAGTTAAACTAACCACAAATGGAAGCAAAGCACATAAACAGCTACTTATAGTCATATTTGAGATATGATTGTAGTCCTCCTCGGGGTTATTGTGTGCTACAGGTGTGCCAGAGCTGCACAGGTGCAGCTTTGGGTGCCTTGCTTGCAGAGTTGACAGAAACAGGCTGTGACTCAAATCTATAATATGTACTCTTCCTATGCAGGCTTTCAGTATATTGCATTGAGACTGGAAACATGAATAAAAGTATACTTAAAGTAGGCATTTGTAATAAATACTGTCAAGTTGCGAGTGTGTTTGTGATAAATAATATTCTTCAACAAAGCACAAATGAAACAGAAGAGCTCTTAAGAATAAAATGTGGTACTGGTGGAGCAAGGAAATTTCAGGAAATCTTTTGGGGAAACAGTATATGGCGATTAGTATGTAGCAGAGTACATAGAATTACTATGTATAGTGTATTTGGTTTTAATCTAAATTCTGCATTTGAGATGAAAGATTACCTAAAGAAGATCATCTGCATTTTTGTCCACATTTCACATATAAATAAACAACAATACGATACACTCATTTGGTCTCGCGTGCTTACTGGCATCACCGAGGGGATTTATCATTGGTTCTGGAGAAGGCACAATACAATATGGCAACAACAAATCCCACAGATTCCCCTAAATCCCTTCATGAGGAAAAACATACCCCATGAATGCACTGGGAAATTTTTTTTTTTGCTAAGCTTTATGTACTAGTTTTGGATGATGATCTCTTGAACTGTAGAACATAATCCTAATTCTCACTTTTATACCTTATGCCCTGGTATCAGCAATGTCATAAACATTATTATCCTGCAGGTGCACGTGAAACTTGACAACAGGCCTATCTCTTGAAATTTCCTTGAACTTCTTTGCACATTTTAGAAGACTACAGTTACACGGGCACAATGTATAAAATTATTACAATGCAGGCTGCATGCGAGTCAGACATGTCCTTACAGGGAAATAATACCATTTTAAATAGTTTCTCTATTCATTCCACCTCATCCCCTCTGGGAAAGAGCAGACTTTCTTGCCAGGTCTTGAATTTCATAGCACTTCCCTTCACCTCGAGCGCACATACTGCATTCTGTGTGGAGGCTGCAAGGGAATTCTTAGTAAGAGCACAAAAGGTGCTTCAGGGACAGGATTTTTTTTTTATTTCATTGAAGCTCAGTACAAAATCAAAGCTATATGAGGATGTTCATAAAAAATCTTGCCAAATTGTTTTGCTGTTCATACAGATACCACAGACAATGTTTTCTGAGGAAATGAAATAAAAGGTCGTAGGTTTACTTAACCACTGGAAACATTTGAAAAACCAGGCAGATTATCTGTGTCTCCACCCTTTAGTTGAGCCTGCACTGCCCCCGCATGGCCGTATTTACACATTACAGTTAAAATGGTGAGTGTATTGATGAGGTTTCTGACACCACTACACCAGTCAATACAGTGGCGCTTTTTTCATTGCTGGGATTGACATCTCGTTTAGTGCTTTGTGAATTAACCCATCTCTGAACGCTTTGCCCTGAGGTTTCCCCCAGGAGCTCGCTGTTGCCGACAGTCTTGAGATAGCGGTGAGGTGCACCCCACCAGCTTCTCCGCGAAGAAGCACTGAAATGAAAAGCAACTTTAGTTTTATATTGTTGTGTGATTACCAAAGAAGCAATGGGAAGGTTTACACACTGTAAAAAAAAAAGTGATTTAACAGATTTTATTCTATAAATTTTACTGAATTTTCCTTTTATTTCGAAATATTTGAAATATCAATAGAATCACAAAAACAGATTGTCCTAATTGACCCGTGAATAAACATGATTTTTTTCATGTTTTCGCAGGAAATCCATTATTTTTCCACACAACAGGTCTGTAAAAATACAGTCACAAGAGTAGCATAATTTCACAAATAGTTTATTTTAAAGATAAAACAGTTCAATTCTAGTTTATTGGTATAAACATATATCTGAAATCAGATGCATTGAGTGCATAATGACACCAAGAAATGCCTAATTTCACATGGGTTTGTGTGCCATCATGGAAGTTTTCACCAGAAAAATTATGAGGAAAAATTATTTTCTTCCACTTATCCATGGCCGGGTGCCTCACAGAAGCCCCCCATATAGACTCCAGAACGGATCTACAGCTAAATGTTGATATTATTGAAATTGGTTAAAATCTAGTGTGTACAAAAATGTTTTTATAGACCAACAGCACCAGAAGCACTCCAGTCAGCCATTTTTAGTTGACTGTTAAAGACTGAAGTGGGTTTATATTAACAGTAACTGTGGTATGTGGCTGCCAGAGGCTGATGTTAGATCAGGTTATAAATGTTTACACTGGGAACATTAAAGCAAAGTTGTTTTTGTCTGGAAATCTTATTAAACATTTTGTATCCAGTAAAGCACAAATGAAATCCTCTAAAAAAAAAAAAAGTGAGGTTGTTGCAGCTCATCAGCGTAATGTTCACTGAACAATGACTTAAAAAATTAAATGGTCATAAACTGCAGCAAAACATTTTTCATCTTAAGCATTTTCATTTTCATTTTAACAACATAGTTTAAGACATTCACACATCAGTTTTAGGCAATTAAGCTCAAAATCATTATTTGCAACTCAGCTGAACAAAACTAAGAAAACCAGTCAGACGGTCTTAAATTCATGTTTTGGAGTTATATAACGTCCAAATACATCCCACCCATCCCACGGAAACAATGTAAATGTGTGGGAACCACTGAGAACTCTGTTTGACTCACCGAGCAAGAAACTGCTTCACCTTCTCTTTGCCGTCTCTGGACATAAATAACTGCTTCATCTGTTAGTCCATCTGTCTAACAAAAAGCTCTGGCACCATGAAGTCCTCCATCCAAATTCTTCCACTGAACACATCAGTTGATAGTGTTAGTGTAAGCAGCGACCTTTAAGCATAAACTATGTCTGATATATAAAAATAGGTAGAAATGCCTCGGGGTAGCACCTCACCCAGGAGGCATCCAACCACCAGATTGACAGCTGGACTGGGACAGCATCTGCAGTGATGCGGACGCTATACCGATCTCTTGTGGTGAAGAGAGAGCTGAGCGTAAAAGCAAAGCTGTCGATTTACCTGTCAATCTATGTTCCTACCCTCACCTATGGTCACGAGCTCTGGGTAGTGACCAAAAAAAATGAGGTCATGGATACAAGCAGTGGAAATTAAATGAGTTTTCTTCAAATGGTAGCTGAGATTTCCCTTAGGGACAGGGTGATGAACTCAGTGATTCGAGGAGGCCCAGGGCAGACCCTGGACTCGCTGGAGAGATTATATCCCCCTCTGGCCCCTCTTCTGTGGAACCAGCTCCCAATTTGGATTCGAGAGACAGACACCCTCTCTATTTTAAGATTAGGCTTAAAACTTTCCTTTTTGATAAAGCTTATAGTTAGGGCTGGATC
>JAVDPK010001426.1:48585-66044 GCA_034780415.1 Cichlasoma orientale | reverse complement strand
GTGTTATATATCCAAGGAGTGCAGCTTAATAATATTAATGAATACAGAAGAGACATAACTTGTAATGAGAAAACTGAGCCTACCTTTGGTTTCGCTTGTGACCTGATTTGCCAGGGTACCTTGAAGAAAAAGTGAAAAATCAAATTAATCCGATCAGCTTTAATGGGCAGAAAACAGCTCCAGTGAATTAAATAGATGTTCCCTTTTTATGTACTCACACAGAAGAATGATTATTACGTTCATCATTACAGGTAATGAGACACCTTTAGAGAGTATCTGCAGAGTATCT
Source organism: Cichlasoma orientale (assembly GCA_034780415.1). Lineage (NCBI taxonomy): Eukaryota > Metazoa > Chordata > Actinopteri > Cichliformes > Cichlidae > Cichlasoma > Cichlasoma orientale. The sequence goes on along the minus strand of JAVDPK010001426.1, from coordinate 65,755 downwards.
TGTGAAAGTTTCTCAACAGGCCTATTAAAGTCTCCTCCAAAACCACAAAGATGGTTAACTGGTAAATGTGCAGCAACTATAATGAACCACTTCTTGTTCGTTCTGTGGTGCCATGTGATAGTTCAGCATTGTTGTTTGGGTTAAAAATTATATCTGCACCACACTGTATTGTTCAAACCATTTTACTTTTAAATACATTATATTCAAGGATTCTTTATTGTCATTGACATTACATTTGCATGCAGTGGAACAAAATTCTGTCCTCAAGCCCCAGTGTTGCCCATGTAATAGTTATGACATTCAAGTAATTTAAAGAAAAATAAAAATAAGCAACAGTAATATAAAGAAAAATGTATACATGTATGCATACCTTTATAAAACACACAATATATACACATACACATACCACAGGTGAACGCCCAGGTACCTGTACCTTGGGACCACTTCCACCACAGATCCTCCAATACCCCCAGTTACCTTCCACTGACACTTTTTTTTCCTTCTTTATTATATTCAGGTTTTTAAAGCCCAATTTTAAGATAATGTTCAGCGATATCTCATATATTTTATGCATCATGCAGTATCTGTTTGGGAGTACAAATACTTTGTTACTGTACTTAAGCAGATTTTTCAGGTATCTGTACTTTGAGTAATTATTTTTCTGACAACTTTTTACTTTTACTCCCTACATTTTTACACAAATATCTGTACTTTCTACTCCTCACATTTTAAAACAGACTCGTTACTTAAAGGTTTACCATGTGAGGGAAGTTTTTATTTCCCATCACTGCGCCGTCAAGCATCAGCCTAAATGGACAAAAAAAATAACATACAAAAGCCAATCCTAATGGAGTAGCCTACATCACCCGGGCTCATCAAATTTGTCACAAAACTCAGTAGGTCTGTCTTTGGCGCAGAGCTATTCAGTTATCTCTCCTTTAGCACTTTTAGTGGACCCCGCATGTCATGACCAAACACGAGGTGAGCTGGGCTAATACTAAGCACTCCTGCTTAGCATGCATACAGCAAATAAACCAAAAGAAACCCCTTTGTCCCAATTCCCACCTGTATCATGGCAATACTTGCTTAGCATAGACTTGGACATTTGATGCCAGCACTCAAGCGCACCTTGCGACTCTGGATGGTAAGCACTAGGTATCATATGGGACACCCCAAGGGACTGCAAAGACCGGTTAAAAATCCCTGGATATAATATTAGTTCCTTGATTGGTTTGCACGGTCTTTGGAAGACCAAACGTGGTAATCAACTTAATTAGTGCCTTGGTAATGCTGGCAGTAGTCCTTCGCAGAGAAATGGCCTTAAGTAGTGACGCTACCTCTGATGGAAAAAGAAAAATGTTGATGCGTAAACCACATCAATAGCCCAAAAATATCGAGGTAACAACTAATAAATCTCTCCGATCTCTCAGCCGCCAGGCAAAGGAATCCGGATTTGGCATTGTAGCATTCCGGTTATCAATAAACTACTTTATGATCAAGAAAACTTGATGAAACTAAGTTAGTTTTAATTTGAAACATAAAATTACGCATCCACCTTTAAATTGGTGTCCCAATGTGGGATCAGCGGCCAGCGACGTTCAACATGTTGAAAAGCAAACAGGACAATGTCGCTGGCCGAAGACGCGGTGATCGCAACACACCTATTCAGTGTTTATTCAGATATAATATTCAAAGTGCCATATCATTCAAGAGCTGCTTTTCTTTCTCCCTTTCTGGTGACACCAGCTTCTTCTGTTCCGTGTGAAAGGGTGTTCTCAAAGGCTGGGGAAGTTGTCCCTAAAAAGAGAAACCGTTTAAGCCCATCTACTGTGGAAAGATTATTCCTAAATAATAATAATAAAAAAACAGGTGCATAAGCACACATTTCCTGCACAGCAAACACAATAACAAAGAAAATAACTGTACACCAAAAAAAGAGGGGGAAAACATATCAATCGCACCTACTGCCTCATTATTAGTGAACATTTTCCCTGCCCAGTATGTAATTTAGAATCAATGACAAACCAAAACATTTTCCAAATGTATTTTTTTTTTTATCATTTTATAAAAAGAAGTACTCAGGCAGATAATTTTTAAATGTGGGATACGAAGAGCAAACACATAAAGCACAGTTGGATTGCAGGTCATTTGAGGACTTGTCCCAACATGTTATTATACACATGAAAGGTGCGTCACATCTGCAGGCCTTCATTTGGTTGTACAACAACCATTGTGGCCAGAAGATGTCACCCAAGAGTACTGAATGAACCTTCAGAAAGCCTCGTTTTGCTATCACTAGCCTCAGGATAGCGGGTAGATATGCACATATTTAAACTTTCGCTCAGCGCGCAACCACTGGAGCTCTCCTTTCACTATTTCCTCCACTGGGTCCTGCACTCACTGCCTTTTAACGAGGGACATTTGAGTCCTAGAGAGAGAGAGGTTGGGAGAGAGGGAAGTGGGAGACGAGAGGGGAAGAGAAAGGAAACAGGGCAGCACCGCACACATACAGCCACACGATAGGCAACATTAACTTAGCATGTTGTCTCAGTGGCAGGAGAAGGTAGAGATCCCAGATAAAACTCAGGCAAGCACAAGGAGAACATGCAAACCCCACATAGAACATCCCTGCCTGGGTTTAAACCCAGGACCCTCTCACTGTGAGGAACAGTGCTAACCACATTATATACGTGTGCTATTCCAAACATAAAGCTAGAGAGGGCGATTTAGTGACAAGAAAAAGATAAAAGAGATGCATGGCTATGATAGAGGCTTGACCTTAGCATCACAGAGTGGTATTCCTACATGTCTCGTCTTATGCACAGTGATATTTGGATATGTCAGGCTGTGTAACACTGAAAAGGTGTTATATTTATTTACTTCTTTTTTACATTCTCAGGGATCTACAGGAAAGCAAAAATAACAGTTAAATCACACACACACACACACACACACCTACACACACACACACATATATATTTACTTACTGAATACAATACACAATGAGTATATGAAACAATGTTTTTATTGTATGTGTTTTTATAATTGAATGAACAGTTAAAAAATTTGTATGACATTTAATCTAAACATCACTAAGAAGAATAAAAAACATCAGTACCAACAATGCTCTTGAGTAAAAGCAAACTGTAGACCATGTTATAAAGCACTGATTGTACGAAATGGTAAGGACACGTATGCGTTTAATCAAAATGTTAAATGAAGAAACAAAAAACAGCAAGTTGCTGCAAAAGGAGCAAGTCGTTCTTCAGCTGCAGTGCTGATAAACATCTGTGATTTCAGATGTTTCACAGCCACTGTGCTTTCAGAAAACATCATTCATTCTGAACAGTATCATTGCCCTCAGTCATGAATTAGCTGGAACCAGAACTAAGAGGAAATGGGGGTGGCAGAGCTGTTCCCTTTGTTTTGGAGGGCATGGAATACAGGCTTGCTGACGTCGGTGTTGCAAGCAGATCATCTGTGGTAGGAAAGTTTGCAGTTAAAAGGCGGCCGTGGTCCTCTCTCTCTATACACTCATGCATACACTCTTGCCTCTTTTATGTTTACCACTTTTCATGACAGAGTTAGCGCTTCTAATTCAGGCAGCATTCTTTCCTGTGTTCTTCTTGTAAGACTCTGTGAACTAACAGAAACAAACCTGCTGGTGTGGCGTAATGGAAACAGCACTATAATAAGTTGCTAACATTAACTTTGTGCTCAATCTAGCTTTTTTTTATTGGGCTGTACAACTCAAGATAAGAAGACAAAACAGCGACCCATAGGTAATAAATGTTGTATTTGATATGTGTATACTTCATTATAATGATAGCTATTAATTTTACAGTACCTTTAGTACTCAAAATGTGTTATGTAGCACACTGCTGATCAATTTCATCATACTCATCTGTTTCATCTGCATGTTTGGAAATAAAACAAATCTAAATTACTGTCAAAAGGCTTAAAAACTATGTGTTATAGCACAATGAAGCTACTGTAAACACAGTGTAATCTATTACCTACTACAGTATACACGTCTTCGAAACCACCAGAATGCAGAGAGCCCTCAGCTACCACACTGTTCTGACACCTGATGAGAAAATGATGTTAATGATCAGATTTCATTACTACTCGTGCTGCTTTAGTTATTATATATTTATTTTAAAATGTTCAGAAAAAAGTTGTAACCGTATTTGAAAAATTCATTTTCTTACTCTTCATCATCCTCTGAGCTGAATTCTAATAAAAACACAAACAAAACACATGTTTAAAAATGTTTGAGAAAGAAATAAAAGCCATTATCATTTTTACAACAGCTGTTCACAGCTCTGTTATTGAGATGTAAAAGCTTTGAGATAAAATGAGAGTCTGCATGTTAGTGGGATTTTACAAATGTCATTTTTTTTGGATTAGAAAAGAACAGGTCTCGGCTACATTGGCTTTTCTTTCCAAGTCATCATATATAATTCTATTAAAAAATTCTCCAGAGTGTGTCTTTACTGAAAAACCATTTTCACCATACCATCATGGGCTTCCAGATCTTCCCACTCTGTCTGCTCCTGCTGGTCCTCCAACATGTTTGCATTTGCCTGCTGATTCATTGCACTGCACGAAAACACAATTCAGTGGCACATTCACTTTTGCATTCTATTTGTACAGTATTTTACACACTAAGACACACTTCAGAGCAAATGTATTTTCCTTCTTCTAAAATGTTTATGTACACACTATACAGAAGCATCTAGAAACATCAGTAGGACTGGATTAAAGCTCACCATGGCCCGGACAAAGCTGAGTGAACTGTTGAAGAACAACAGATATAATTTTAGAACAAAATATAGCATGCATGCATATTTAAGTATACAATGTGACTGGTGTGAGAAAACACAATATCCTGACCTTTTTTGTTTCTGATCCAACAAAGACAAACCCCCAGTAACAGCATCAAAGTTATCACTCCAGCGTAGATTAACACATTAGGGATCAAATCCACTGGAAAGCACAAAAAGACATGATGAACTATATTTCAAAAGACATTTTATTATTTAAAAATAAATTAAAGGTCCTCTGAAAGCATTTTTGAGCTGCTGACATCCTTACCTTTGACCTCAAGAAATACGTTATTGGTTCCATGAAGTGTGTACTCGTGCTCATAGATGCATTTAGATGGCAGGACTATGCAGCTGTAATAACCCGAATCCCTCAAAACTGCACCTTCAATGGTGAAAGTTGTCTGCATTTGAGTGACATGAAAGGGTTGCACTAGGAGGATGGTCTCATTCTTCCTCAGGTAAGAGTAGATAAGCTCACATTCACCTAGTGTATGCAGGTGTTGAGAAACTGTACACCGGAGTTCAACAGAGTCTCCCTCGTGAACAGTGGATGGCCCGACTACTGAAATATCTGCGGGGAGAAAATTGGCTGCATGGCAGCAGGAGAAAATGAGTGGAAAGAAATCAAAATGATGTAATGCTTTCAGGAGTGCAAATACTTACCTATGACCAGAATCTGAATGATGTTGGTTCCTTTGTTGGCTACTTCAGAAACTGTATAATTTTGTGCGGAATAAACACAGCTGTAATTTCCACTGTGATGAAGACCAACTCTGGGTATGAAGAACATGATGTCATTTTGATCTTGCTTCTGTGTCAGTTTCTCAATTCCAAACCCATTTTTCAATAAATAAACAAAAACCATGGAGTCTTTTTTTTTCCCAAATGTGCTGCAGGTTAAATAAAGGTCACTGTTTTCACTTAAAGTTGTCTGCTTGGCCAGGATCTTTGCAGGAGAAACATCTGCATGACATCATATTGTGTTATATATCTAAGGAGTGCAGCTTAATAATATTAATGAATACAGAAGAGACATAACTTGTAATGAGAAAACTGAGCTTACCTTTGGTTTGGCTTATGACCTGATTTGCCAGGGTACCTTGAAGAAAAAGTGAAAAATCAAATTAATCCGATCAGCCTTAATGGGCAGAAAACAGCTCCAGTGAATGAAGTAGATGTTACCTGTTTATGTACTCACACAGAAGTATGATTATTACGTTCATCATTACAGGTAATGAGGCACCTTTAGAGAGTATCTGCAGAGTATCTTGTGAAAGTTTCTCAACAGGCCTATTAAAGTCTCCTCCAAAACCATAAAGATGGTCAAAGAGTAAATGTGCAGCAACTGTAACGAACCACTTCCTGTTCCTTCTGTGGAGACACGTGATATTTCAGCACTGTTGTTTGGGTTAAAAGTTATATCTGCAACAAAGTAAAACTCCGCCCTGTATTCTTGAACCCGTTTAACTTTTAAATACATTATATCCCTAGTTACCTTCCACTGATACCTTTTTCCTTTCTTTATTATATTCAGTTTTTTAAAACCCAATCTTAAAATAATATTCAGTAATATCTTTAGAAGCTCATTCGTTTCATGCATCATGCAGTATCTGTTTGGGAGATCTGTTGCAGACCAGCCAGCTGAGCTCTAAGTAAACTTTAAATTCATTATCCAGGGGTTTCTTATCAGATGAGACCCAGCGTTACTACAGCATCTGTCTGTGCTTCTCTGCAAGCATTCATTTACTACAGCCTCATCAGCTGCTCTGACTCTGTAGTTGTGTAACAAGTCAGTCTGACGGACTGACAGTTGAACCAATACAGGATGCTCAGCTTCTTTCACTCTCACTGCATTGTGAAAACACATATAAAATAAAAAAAATTACAGTAGCTAAAATGCTGTACAGTCTTCATCCACAAATGTAGCCAAATAAAAAGATTTTCATGTGCATATCTTTTCTAAATATAAGTGAGGACCTGACCCTAACACAGGGTTGAATGCTGACTTAAGAGTGCACTCTGACTGACTAAACAATGATTCTGATCCAGCTGATTTTAACAGACTATATGTCCTTTTACAGACAATAATTTGGAGTTACTTAAATGGCAGATAAAACTCAAACAATAGTCTTATATGCTTTTAATATTATGTAAAGTGCTGAAGGTCACTGGTTTTATACAAATGCAAGCTAAAGTTGCAGTTCACTGAATTCTTGTGCGTGTGTTTGTTTGTATATAATAATAATGATTATAATGCATTAGTCTTATATAGCACTTTTCTAGACACTCAACTTTAAAATTTCATGCACTATTGATTCACACCTCAATCATACTTGATGGTGGTAAGCTACTAATGCAGCCACAGCTGCCCTAGGGCAGTCTGACAGTGGCTGCCAATTTGCACCTACGGCCCCTCCGACCACCACCAAACACCAACCACACAACCACATTCACACTTGGGCAATGTGGGTGAAGTGTCTCGCCCAGGGACACAACGACAGCATGCGCTCAGACGAATCATCGACCCTCCGGTTGCGAGGCGAGCACCTACCTACTATGCCACTGCCACCCAATGGTGTTCAAACTTAGCTTCTTCTGAACCTAGAGCAGGAGTAGGTCACATGGTTGTATTACTATTTGCAAATGTCCTTTTCCTCTTTGTACACAATATTTAAATATCCTCACAATTCGCAAATTCACAGTATCCTGAAAGTAGATATTACAAAATTAAGCAGCAGCTCTTTTAATGCATTTGATACTTTAAATGTGAAATCAATCAAATGAGGACATTTTCCAGCAGCAATGTGGACAAACTGGGTTAGGTATAAACAACCAGGAAGTAAGTTGTAGTAGCAAAGATTTACCACAGGATGTCAGTCTTTGAACGCAGTCTGCACTGCTTTTGTCTCAAACATGAAAATCTAAATTAAAATGTTAAAAAGCTGAACACACAAGATCCTAGTTTGTAACTATCTATGGGTTGAATTTAAACATTAAATAGAGCCACAGTCTTTCTTTAGAAGTGAAAGAGATTTGATTCTGGATCTCTCTTGCAAGTGTGTCCTTGGTCAAGATAGGCAACATCAACTTAGCATGTTTTCTCAGTGGCAGGAGAAGGCAGAGAAGGTATGGCTGTGATAGAGGCTTGACCAGAATAGAATAAAATTATATTCAACAAAAGAACTGTGAAAGGCTCAAAACAAGTACCTCAAATATGTCCGCTGTGCTGTATGTTACTATGACAATCTATACTGTATGTACAGTACTGAATTATGGTAGTATAATTTCAGTAAAGGCCTTAACACACTCTTCATCTATTTATATAAAAATCACGTCTATTGAAAAAGAGTTCTGTACCGCGTGAAGTGCAGCATCTCATTCAAGTCTAATTCTCGGTCTGAAGCATTCCACAACTCACAAGGCCAAATATAAACAATCAAAACAGGCTGACTTGTCTTCTTGTGGCTGCCATTATAATAGTCACAAACATTAGCACAGCTTACATCAGATAAACACAGGAGGATGAACAACTGTAGAAATCTTTCACACATGACATTATACATCAGTATAGTCAAATTATTAAATACAATAGCCTGCAAAATACCACAGTTTCAGACGGATTGTGACATTTACACGTAGCAATATGTCCCAGTAGTGTTCACTTCTGTTGAAGCTTATTTGTTGAATGATCAGAGGATCTTACTCTGCAAAATCGAGGTGCATGAAACTTTGTATTGGCTTTGGGAAACATTTTTGTCATTTTTTTAAAGACATTTAAACATTTTGAATTCTAAGTCATCTTAAATGCAGCCAACTCTTCAGGACTTACAGGATTTATAACAAGGAAATGAAAAAAAAAAAGCACAACAGTATCTATGAATAAAAAGTCACTGAAACATTTGCATCAACATTTGTCATATTTTCTGCTTGGCTTTGAAACTTTCTCTAAGCCATTGTCAGAATCATCTGTGTAACAAATTTTGTGCAGTTCAGCAGTCTGGACTATTAGTTTGATCAAACTGAATCAAATATCTTCACCGAGTAATAGAGGCTGGAGGAAGAGGCCAGCCGTTCCCAGGATGCACACAAGCACAAAAACCCATAGGAAGATCCTGTCGATAACCATGGCAACATACTTCCAGTCATCTTGAACCTATGAAAGGACACGGCAAAAACATTTTCAATGTTATAGCAAGATTGTAATTCTTGTATTTGAAAGCTGTACAATATTAAATGGCTTCGGCCTTGTTTTTTTTTTTTGAGTACTCACCTCCTTTGCTTCATTCTGTAGTCTCATGTTCTCTGCTATGTATTTGACGCTCTCAATAGCCTCCCTGACCTCGGGGGAGAGAGACAGCAGCGGCATTATTCCTCCATCCAAAGACTCTGAGCTGGAGCACTGACTCCCCACTCCAACACCCACAGCACTGCCTCCACTCAGTGCTCCTAGGCTGCCCAGTCCTCCGCTCCCACCTCCAGAGTCTGCCGGCAGTTTGCTGGTTCTCTTCTGCCAGCAGCAGTTGCAGCGGCCCTCGCAGCACAAGAACCCAGAGCTGGGACATTTAGTTGACTCTCCACCCGAGTTATTAAGATTGGAGAGCTCTGTGTTATTAAAAAGTCGTTGCCGGTTTGTCAGACTTGACACCATGCTGTTGGCCAGGGCCTGGGGTTTGTACTGCTTTGGCAGAGTACCTAACGAATGAATGGCGCAGGATTTCGAATGCATCGTCTGAACACTGCCAGCCACAGTCACCTTCTCAGGATCCCTCTCTGGCCTGGTCATGAACATCACCCTGGGCAGCAGTTCGAGGAACACACGCTTTACCCAGCAGGGCATGGTATGTGTCTTTGGTGTGCGGTAGTGGACGTTCAGCACAAAAACAGTAATAACAATAGAGAGAGTGACAAAAATCATAGTGAAGAGGAGGTACTCGCCAATCAGGGGTATCACTAGTGAGGTGGAAGGGATGGTTTCTGTTATGACAAGGAGGAAGACAGTCAAAGACAGCAGGACAGAGATACACAGTGTTACTTTCTCACCACAGTCAGAGGGCAAGTAGAAGACGAGCACTGTGAGAAAGGAGATGAGGAGGCACGGGATGATCATGTTAATTGTGTAGAAAAGAGGGAGACGGCGGATGTACAAAGAGTACGTGATGTCCGTGTAGATCTCCTCGCAGCAGTTGTACTTAATATCGTGCTTGTAACCAGGTGCATCGATGATCATCCACTCGCCTGTCTCCCAGAAGTCCTTGAGGTTGATTGTCGAGCCAATCAGCACCAAGTCGATCTTGGCTTTGTCGTAGGTCCAGGAACCAAACTTCATTGTGCAGTTTTGGTAATCAAATGGGAAGTATGTTACATCGATTTTGCAGGAGCTCTTGAAGATGACCGGAGGGATCCAGGTAACATCGCCGTTGTAGCGAAGCAGGGCCTTTGTTTTGTCGTCAACCTGGAAATCTCCGACTGCACTGTGGAAAAAGAGAAAGGAAGAATGTAACATTGAAAGGAAGGATGGTGAAAGACAACCGAGTCACTGAATGCTAAGCAGACAAATAAAAACAACTACTGAACAATGAAAATATCAATTAAAAAGATGCCTTGGATTTTCAGTAAATGCACCATGTGATGTATACCTTCCCTAAGAATATTCAAAACAAGGCATGACCCATGCTGAATGCACAATGGAGACTGATAATGTCTGTCATTGTGCAGATATCCTTTGCAGCAACAAACAATCAATAAAGATGCTGTGCCAGATTTTCAATTTGTAGTTATGCTCACTTGTTGTACAGCACAATGTCTGGCTTCCAAATCCTGTTGGATGGCACTCGGATAAACTCGACGCCTCCAAAATCTTTTGGGTTCCATTTAAGTTTATAGTCATTCCAGATCTGAGGAACAAATCAGAATTAATTACATAAAAGGTCAGAGAATTAACAGGTATGAGTTTCAGAGTCAGTTTGAGGCATGAGAAATATCACTCAGCTGAACCGATAAAACTGAAAATGAACGAGGCTCTGTCTTACGCATACATGATAATAGTGGTTTTAAGTGTGCACCGAATTTAAGCATGATTGCTTCACTATCCACCACCAGCCTATACCTCACAGTGGTGCAAGAGGAGTGGAAAACCCTGAGAATTACTGAGTAAATGCTTTGGGGGCTATAGTGTTGGTCCATTTTACATAATCCATTAAATAGCTGTTGAGATTTTTTCACTGTGGGCTAAAGTGCTGGACTGAACATCACATTTACATGGCCATCCCCAGAGCAACATTACCAGCATAGCTAACACCAAGCTTTTCATGAATTAAACAAGACACTGTACAATACGTGAACGTAAAAAGGCACCAGTTGCCTCCTCCTGGTGATTATCTGTTGCCAGATTTTAAATGTATTCGCTTGTAAAATGTCCCCCATAAAAACAATGTCATTATTTCCAAAGGTAGCACATAAACAGAGGATATATAGTATTATGTGTGACTTGAATCACAGTTTATAGTGTGTTTTATGGATCTTTTGAACACTGTTCCTCAGGACAGCCGGTGATCCTCATGAGACTCATGAAGCCAGCACATCAAAGCAGCCCCAGAGAGCTGTAAAAAATTTGACTTAATTACAAAACAGTATGCATGCAGGGTGCATTGTAAGTTGGGAATGGTGAGCAGTAGAAATGTGCCTCACCCCTGATGTTTGAGTATTTCACAGAGATGCGCTAAAAACAGCTGATGGCATGAATGTAAGAGAAACAATGCTCCAGCTCTGAACACCAAAGAAAAATTACAGCTCAAGCTTCAGCAGAAGCCTGGCTCTACCACAGATGTGTATTTGCTCAGCACTAAAATTGGAACTGGAGGCTTGTCCTACCTCATTTGCCTCAAAGCTGGTTCATTGCACAATTTATCATGGAGCACTAAAAAAAAACTCAAACCAAAAAAAAACAAACAAATAAACAAAAGCACATCAAACCAAACAACGTGAATGGATAACAACTTTTTTTGTTATAGTGTTCTTCTATGTGATTACAAAATAGAAACTAATTTAACTCAGGCTTAAATTTTCAGGTACACTTTCTGCTCATATTGGATGAATATCATGGACATTCTGTCAAAGGATTTCAAAAACATTGCAAATTGATTGTGAAATGTAAGTGCATCCAGTTTATTTTATTTATTTATTTTTCTAAAGAAAATAGGACCACAAGGATCAATGTGTTTAAAAAGCTTCCCCCTATGAATAATTCAACCTGTCAGTCTAGCCCCAAAGAATCACACCTGACAGAAGGTTGGAGCTACACTTGATGCCCTTGCTCAAGGTCTGTTCGCGCACTCTTGAACCATAAACTTACATGTCTCAGCCACAGATTGGTCTCCATGATCTGATTCACTTCATCCTGAGAAGACGATAGAAGAGATAATGAGGACATTGAAGCAAGGAAAACCAAGTGCATGTTATTAATAAAGTTAAAACAGTAATAATACTGTCATATGCAATCACCCAATTCACTGCTGAGAATTATTGGAGTGCTTCTGCAGCACCAGGGCTTTGCATATCCCAGGCAAGAGGTTTCAGAGATGTGCACCTGAGTCCTCCACGCCTGGAGCCTAATGCATATGACAGCTGGGGCTTGTAGGTTGCAGCCCAGTCTGAACTTTTTTTTTCTAACAACTCTGTGATAAAGCTGGAGCAGAGGGACCAAACATGGGAGGCAAAAACAAACAAAAAAAACCCCTAATGGTCAGGTTTATGTGTGATTTAGGCCGGGAATGAACCAATCTCATGACCAAGTCTATAACATTAACCATTCATGTGACCATTTAGTATCCTGAATAACTCTTGGGTTCTATGGTTGACAGAGGACCTGTACTGATTATCATTGGGAGAAGTGTTGTTTTATGTCACTTAGGCGCACATCCTGTGGCTTATAATTAAATTACTCAGAATCCAGAACGACACAAGGGGAACATTTTCTGATCGAGATCAGATGATTCATTTATAATTTGCAGTTTTTGTTTTACTGAAACTGAAGCTGAAACTTGGCCATAGATCATCTACCACATCTTGTTATAGCAACTCCAGTCAATAAGCACATTTCCCAAAATGTCAAACGATTTTCTTTAGCAGAACAGCTTCTGAGACCAAAATACACGCTGCCACTGCCTAGTGAGCCTGTGGTACAATCCCTGATAGTAAGATGATGTCAGGTAGCCCAGGTCATGAGCTATTGATGTTCTAAATGAGCTCATATAGTTGGAGTTGGTGACAATGAACCAAATGCTTCTGAGTTTGGAGCACCAGGTGTGCAGAGGGAATAACAGTCATCCAACGGCCTTCTGATTTGGCCTGCTACATTAAGTGACTTAAAGAGAATATTACAAAGATCCATTTCTCTATTTCTTCATCTTCTCTAGGTCAGACAGGTCCTCAATACTTATTTATGTCCTTTGAAAAAAAACAACCCACACCTATTGCTTACACAGAGGCAAAGAAAGAGACATAGAGGTAGGCTCCCAGGTGCACAAGGTGTAACCTTATTGTTATTAGTTTATACACAATGAAACTGTGTTGCCTAGTACTGACTGACATTTTCCTTCTTCTTCTTCTACTTCTTCTTATAAGAAGAAGACCATTATAATACAAAAGGATTGTATGAGTGTGAACCCAGTAAAAAAAAAGTAAAAACAAAAACTTTCTCTTTAATAAAGCAAGCATATAGAGCACAATATTCTGCATATCTAAAGCAATGTATTGTGCGAATGAATCTGTATCACTTGTCAAACAATCCTTTTTGCTTATTATCGCCATCCGCACCCGTCTGACACAAGTGACACAGTCGTCTGTCTGGAACGCCAGTCTGCAGTCAACAAACTCTAGCAGAGAAATCTAGGAGTGCCCATCTGAAGTGGCAGTGACTGAGTGATACGGGGCGCCTAAACTGAGAGGTACTCAGACATGTGACATTTCCCATCTTGTCTTGCCCAGAAAAACAGCCACACTGTCCTTCCTTTCATCTCGGTCCCAGGGGCCACTGCGTAATGGGAAAGGGTATCGCAGGCATCTAGGATGGTATTCCAATTACCCCATTCCCTTAAATTTTGTTTCCAGAAAAGCCTGCAAATCAGTACACAACCTATATTTTTTTAAATGAAAAAAAACCCCAACAGTCTTAAGCCTTGTATACATACAGATCTACATGCTGTACTAGTGGAATCTCAGTTCATGCTTATTAAACAGAATGATATATGTTAGATGGGGGTAAAATAGCTGCAGAATAAATCACAGACATAAGCTCCGAAACTGAGGAAAAACATTTGCTGGCTACTTACCACTTTGACCAGCTGTGACATGGACACCTCAAACTGTACAATGACTGGATCAGACACATTTTCCACTGGTCGTATATACTGGTTGTAGTTGGAGAATATCACAGAGAAGAGCTTATGCTCTGCATCTGAACATGTGCCTCCTGCTTAGGAACAGAATGTCAGACATGTGCATCTCACTGTTTAAATGATTATAGAGGTTAACTGTGCTCTATTTTTTCTGCTTTACCTTTTATATCTAAAGCAGAACTGAAAATTTCACAACTGGCCCCCTTTTTTAATTTTAATTTTACCTTCAAGTTATTTCTAACTTGAGTGCTTAGATTTCATCTGCCATCATTACTAATATAATTTGTTTCTTCCAGTGAACAGCAGCTAAAGCTAGATGTTACTCTGACCCGGATTGTATAAATCTAATAGACGTAGTCTTCAAAAATCATTATCTTTAGGCCTTTTTAAAAAATTTTATTAATAATAATTTTTTAACATTTGCCTAAAGCAACAAGTAAGATGTCAGATTGCCAGCCTCTTACTCACCTGAGAGAAGACACAGAAGGAAAGCACAGGTAGCAAATACGAAGCAGAACCTGGCTTTCATCCTATTCAAATTGACAAATGCCAGATAATTCCAGAGTCAGCTGCAGCAATGCTCCGCGGAGAAGACAGGAGGAGAAAGTGAAGAGAGTGAAAGCGTGTCGCAACACCCGACAGAATGAGCAAGCAAAGGCAGGGAGGGAGGGAGGCAGAGCCACATCGAGGCACACAGCCAGTCACATTCAGGAGCCATGCAATGTAAAGATAATGATAATGATAAAGTGCAACATACAGCTACCTAACCAAGTAAAACAAAGGTAAACTGTTCAGCAGTGGGAATTTTTCCCTCCCAATTTCACCATTTTGGTTGGTCAGTTTCCCAGAACTTAACAGCCGCCGTCTGTCAGATCTGTTACACAGTGACACCACCCGAAACTGCAGAGAGTTACTGTTTGGCAATACATATATTATGCATTTATTCTTACTGTGAGTTAATTCATTTTATTTTTTAATGCTTTATTTCTTTGGGGGGAGTAAAAAAAAACTTGTCAGCAACAGTTAAAGCTGTCATATTAAGCTGTGTGGCAGCCAGAGGGTGGACCCAAATGCAGGACTCCAGAAGCAAACTTAAACTCCAAAACTCAGCTTTATTGCTATTTTACTGCAACGCAAACAAAGCTGTGCGGGTACTAACTGGAAACACAGAACTGAGGAACACACAACAGTAAGAAATGACGGAGGACGCAACAAAGTACAGACAAAAACTGAGGGCTTAAATACACATGAGGTAATTAGGGAGAAAGGACACAGGTGAACAGAATCTGACTAACGAGACAAGGGGAAGCAAAACTAAACATAACGCACACGAGACAAAAGTTGGAAAAAAAAAAACAGGAAATGACCAAACATGTCAGAAGTGTAGACTTGAAATGGGGAACACAGGGAAACCAGGAATTAAATCTAAATAACCCACAACCAAGAAAAAAACACAGAAAACTAAACTAAGTCCTGAGGATACAAATAAAACGTAACTAAGAAAATGGCCCAGAAAACTACAACCAAACCTGAGAATGTGACTATAAAGAAACCATCACTGAAAGAATGTATAAGTCGAACTGTCCAGAACTAAAAACAAACTAAACAGAGACATACAAAGATGAAGAATCTAAATCATAAGCAAACTATGATACACAACTGAAGGAATTTAACAATAACAGAACTTTAGGAAACAAAAAAACAAAGCACTAGGCAGAAGGCTGAGGGGCAGACAAACGCACTATCAGATAGGTTTTGTTTGACTATTAAAAAATGAGGTTAAAAGCATTTATGTCATGTTTCCACCATGTCTGGGCTCTGCAAAGTAAGCATATTTACACAGACAGGGACCCAGGTGGTGTTCACACATATTGTCCTTTCACAGACTTTAATATTGATTTAACAAGCTGCGTTCAAGCAAGCTCAATAGCCTCGGTGCCACTGGGTTGGGGTTTGGTCTATTTTTTTTTTATGTCTTTCTTTCTTTTCTTTTCTTTTTTTGGGGGGTGGTGGGGGTATTATTATCCTTTGTAAAATACTCCTTTGGGATAAAGTTCTATCTTTCCCCTCTTTTTCTTTCTTTACTCGCAGTCCACATTTGCTCCATTCTTCCTTTTAACCAGCAGTGAGGTGCAGCGGGTTGGTGCTCTGTCATTCAGCTCCTCAAGATCTGATTTTCAGATGACCTCTATCCTGCTGCGTATACTCTGAGAATAAATTAATCTATACCAGGACCAGGGCTACTGTTTGATATAATTTAAACTTTTTGAAATGTTTTAGGTGAAAAGAGAACTGTGGCCTGGGGATTAATAAAGGATTATACGCTGTTTTTTCATTTGACCTTCAGGTAGTTTATTTCCTCAGGGTAGAGAAGAATGCAGCTTTGGTTATTTGTACACCTACTGTACACATAGAAAACTTTACCTGAGGCTCAGGTCATTCAGCAAACCATCTTCTTTGACAAACATCTCTTTAAAAAAATCATGCTGCAAGGGTTGAACTATAGATTTCTGCATATCTTATGCATCCTAATGACAAACAGCTGCTGACATAAGGCTTGTGAATGACTGCTGAATACAAGACTCCTCCAGCTTTGGTTGGACTGAACCAGATGAAAGATTCTTTATTGATATATGCTCCGGTATTGGACTGTCACACTTCACTGATCGCTGGAAGTTAACAGGCGCATGAAAAAGCAGTTAACACTTTGGAAAAACTGTAAACTAAGATGAAAATAAAGCCAGTCGATCCATAAACATAGCTGTTGCTATCTGCTGATTTACATGCATGACTCACAAAAGACCCAAAGTCTGCAGAACCTTTAACGAGCACACTCAGCACTGCTTAGTGAGCTGTAAATGTTGTGTGTCGCTTTGTGTGTGTGTGTGTGTGTGTGTGTGTGTGTGTGTGTGTGTGTGTGTGTGTGTGTGTGTGTGTGTGTGTGTG
>JAVDPK010001426.1:19806-38574 GCA_034780415.1 Cichlasoma orientale | reverse complement strand
CACACACTGTCTCATCATAGCTCAGCTGCATTTAAAAATGTTAAGGCTATGAGGATTTATATCAACGCATGTCTTTTTCAAATATAGGAATTTTTTAAATAATTAAAACATCGAAGCGAGCATTTTATAAAAAGTTGGAACTTTTAAAAAAAATGTAATATAAATGAGCTTATGAACTGAAAACGTTACGTAAGTCCAAAATCTGCATTCCAGTTTTGAACAATAAAAATTTCCTCAGCAGGGAAACTTTGTCTCAAATACATTTGGAGCTGACACACAGAAAGGAGCGCATGTTAGAAATAACTTCAAGGGTTCCTTAAGTCACAGAATTTAGAAACACACTCACACACACACACACACACACATGGACTTACAGTGAATCAAAGGCAGAAGATAAGCGAGGATGGAGAGAGCGCGACTCATTTTTACGGTACCATCTGGTCCGTCGTCAGTGATGAAGGCTCAAAGCTGCGGTGTTCCGTAGTCGTGCTTTCGGACATGCCGGACTCTACACGCTTGAGGTTTAGTCACTTTACCGTCACAGTTCGGGCGCCTCTCGTCACACCGTGGAGTTATTTCATAACAATCCAGCCATGAAATTCGCTGAGCCCTCACTTGGCACCACAGCGGCAACCGCGACTTTGCGCTCCAACACAAAGCTCAACACACCCGCTCTGGTGCGCTGCTGCTCTCAGTCAGTTGTAACTCATGCAAGTCCCGTGTCCTGTGCCGCTGCCGCTGCCCGTACCCGATCTGTGATCAGTTACTCCAAGTTTACACCAGCTCTGGAGCGATTTCAGATAATAGATAATCAGGGCAGGGGCCACTTATATTGAGCCAGTAATGTCAGCATAACGACCCATAAGTATTTATTTGACCTTTGTTGCCCCCACACCTTAATAAACATGTGAGTCAGAATCTCCCTGTTCTACAGGAAAAACAGGTGAAACTCAAATAAACCTTTTTTTAAACTTCAGATGTGAGGACTGGCATCAGACAGAGACGTCTAGTGCCATTTCATGTAACTGTCTTGATCTCAGCATACAGGTCAGTATAAGATTTAGGTTCTGACAGCCCTAATCAAGCACCAGCCTCATTACTATTTACTCAAGTATCCAAGTGCGGATGCTGATATTTTGGACCTAATACTCTTACAAAACCCAAATATAATTTGACAATGCCGGTGTGTTGGGATCATTTGCTGACTTTGCGCTGCACTGGCGGCTGTGCAGAGAAGACAGTAAATTATTCTTGTGGGTCCTGGATGTGAGATTTACTGAGTCGAAGTCCAGATCTGGAGCGGTGCAATCTTAGCATAGCAGATTTACAGTCACCGAGCTGCTTAAAGCCTCATTATAATGACCAGCAAAGGAACTGTATCAGACATGAAGAACAGCCCCAAGGACTCTGCTAGGGTTATAAATTTGAAGTCCAAAGACTTCTGGACTGGATCACTGCAAGCGGATCAATAGGGCCTGATTACTTTTTGACCCTCTCTTGTTTTTGTCAGGCTGAAGGGGACAGGGCCGTGGACTGTACAGTTTGTTCACTTGTTTTTATCAAATCATATTTTCCACCAAATGTAAATGTGGAAAATAAATGTTTTCTTAAATATCACATATTTTACAGTACTGCAGATACATTTCTGAAGGTTCATGATAGGTTAGATTGCTAAATGAGTTTTTTTCTTACCCTTGCTGATATGCCACTGGGTTTCATTCATCTCAGTATCATAACTGTTTCAGTTTTAATGCTTAACAAATTAACAAATAATAAAGGAGATTCGATTAGCAAAAGTATATCTTGGTGGAAATGCAACGCTTGGAAAGAATTTTTCTCTAATGCAAAGCATCATCTACAAAATGTACTCTGCCATGATCAGAAATAACTTCATTAATTGAGACCAAAATTTGTGCATTCATTTTCTAATATACTTTCTGATGGTTTCACATCAAAGGAGTTGACAGGAATTGCCAATATTTCATAAGTCTGACCCTTGACCAGCATGCTTGACAAGTAATATTTTTCTATCGCATTCTCTTTTCATTACTACAACTCAAACTGTGACCAAAATCTTAACCTATGCAGCCAGTTTTAATACTTTTAACAGCCTGAATGGAGCAAATTTGAACTTTGACTCTAGGTGCAACACTGGACTTTGATAGTTGATTTTGAATCTGCAATGAACCGCAGTACATTCATGAGTGGTGAAACATATGACTGCTCAAAAAAAAAAAGAACCATGAGCCAGTTCATTTTGTAAATGGCCACCTACTTCATTATATTAAACTGCGATGACAATTTACAGGGACACATTCTGAAATGCTCAATATTGACAACATCATTTCTAATTGGAGCGTAGGAAGGCTGTTTAGAGACTGGATTAAAGCCACGGATGCCATCAGTAATAGAATGTCGTTCATTATATTTGAATGGAAAAAAGAAAAATAACTCATTAATTCCAAAACATTGTTTGCAGAAAGTGAACATGATTTTAGCACTATTCGAAGATTTTCTTTACTTTTTAATTCAAGAAGAAAACAAGAAAATATCTTGTTGAGCGCAAAGGGTGAGTTTAGTTGGAGGCGCATGTACTACTTAATATGCAAGTTTTATTAAATTCCTCAGAGGTGTGCATGCATGCAAATTTCAGACAAGAAATGATCTTTTGAACTTGGTTAAACACGCCAGCATAAATAAAAAGAAATTGTAACATCTTGTTAATTTGTTTGACAGCAATTTCAATCTCATTCCAACTCCTCATAAAGTCTACTAAACAACAATATATTCACACCTATTGCACTTTATGGTATGTGGGCACACAGACTATTTGAGGAAATCAAGTGAGATGTTGGCAGCTCTCTTTTATTAACCCGATGATGAAGCCCTGGGGGGAAATTCTCTCCGGCCGTTCTGAGTCATGAAGTGCGAGGTTTTCTTTTTCTTCACAAAGGTAAAACATTTCAGTGGTTTAAATGCCACTAAGTAAAAGCCCAGCCACAAAGAGAGCAGCTTTGTCACCACACAGTTCACTGCCTTAGCATTTTAACGTCTTTAATATAAAAACATTCATTCCCAGCTTTTGTTCGCATATTCATTTTTATGCATGCTAGTGACATGGCTTCATGAATAAATTAGTTCCATTCCTGACAGAATGATTGCCGTAAAGTTGGGCACAAATATTTACGTCTGCCTCTAGATGTTTTAATCTGTCTTGGACCAACATCGGGTCAAAATAACTGTCCAACATTCTAGTTTATGAACATTGACCAGCATCAATAGTGGTACAGTGGTCCCTCGCTATATCGCGGTTCACTTATTGCGGCTTCACTGTATCACAGATTTTTTTTTTTAAAAAATATTACTAATTCTGTTTCGCAGAGTTTTCACTATATTGCGGGATTTTATGGTATATAGGTATTTCTGTAACCTCCCCCCATAATTGTGTTCATCACTCGGACGCAGCGATAAGTTACACCTACGCCTTTAGCGGAAATAGAAGAAACAGCCGAGGGCGAAGATGCTGCACCACCTTCATCGCCATCAGTACTGCACAGCTGCATAATTCTTCATCTTCATCATTCAAGTTGTAGTAAGAGACTGGGAAACATGGCATTTTAGCACTGTCACTGTTAGCATGGACGTTAACATTTAGCAAGAACAGCCAAAATCCAGCCCCAAAGAGCTTCCAGTAATGCTGCACACTCCCACGCTATTTTGGATTCTTCAAGATTTTTTCATTTTGTGTAGAAGATAAAGATTTTTTTCATGCATAAAGATAAAAGTTAATGTAAGTTACATATATCTGGAATATATTAGCATGACCTTAGAGTACTGGGAAACAAGTTGTGTCACGGTCCTGGGCCGTGGCCCAGTGTTTTGAGTTCTTTTTGTGAAGTTCTGTTTTTGTTGTATTTTCTGGTTGTGTTTCTTAGCTTTTCTTATGGTTTAGCTTCTCAGTTTGTCCTATACCCTTCTGCTAAGGGTATAGGACAACTTCACCGCACTGAGGGGCCAGTGGACGAAGCCATGTACCATAAAATTTTGGACAAAAACCTTCCCTCAGGCAGAACACTGAAGAAGGGTATGGATGGATCTTCCAGCATGACAATGACCCAAAACATCCCGCCAGAGGAACAAAGAAGTGGCTAAAGAAGAAGCACATTAAGGTCATGGAGTGACCTAGCAAGTCTCCAGACTTCAATCCTTAAAAAAATCTTTGAAGGATGCTGAAGCTTCGAGTTGCCAAGAAGCAGACGAGAAACCTAAAGGATTTAGAGTTCCTGTAAAGAGGAGTGCACCAAAATCCATCCTGAAATGTGTGCCAACCTGGTGACCAACTACAAGAAAAATCTTACCGCTGTGCTTGCCAACAAGGGTTTCTCCACCAAATACTAAGTCATGTTTTGCTTGGGGATCAAATACTTATTTCATTCAATGACACGCAAATCAATTTATAACTTTTATATAATGTGGTTTTTTGTTCTGTTTCTCCCCATCAAAATGAAACTACCATAAAAATTGGAGTCTGTTCATTCCTTCGGAAGAGAGCAAACTTACAAATTCAGCAGGGGATCGAATAATTATTTCCCCCACTGTAAACAGCATTTTTAACACCTCTTTGGTTTTTCATGGCTACTTCAGACACCTCGTTAAGTCATTAAACCAATGACTGTTACACAGGCTTTGGTTGCAAATTGTATTGGCACCATAAGGGAAAGTTCTGAGCATTGAACTTGGTTTTAAAACTGCAGCCTCATTCATGTTTTCATAACACATTACAGGAGGTAAGTATTTAAGATTTTGCCAGACTAAAGATGCAAATAAAAAAAATCAAGTAAATTAAAATAATGCTTCACTCTGTCATGGTTGTTAAAAGGTAGTATGAGCTTTGTGAGCAGCAGCAGGGGTCCTATGCCAGGGTGACAGTGGGTATGTTGAGACATCGACAGACAGTAAGTGAAAGCGAGTGAGCGACTTCTCTGTGTGCCAGGGAAGGGTGATGGCTAATCAAAGAATTGCTGCTGTTGCAGTACCATGTTGCTCCACTGCAATCCCCACTCTGTAAGGGATATATATCAAGCAGGCAGTTCATTACCTGGAGTGCTTGGCTCCTCTACCAGAGAGTCTCAGCCTCACGTGAGGATATCGATTAACCACCTTCTTGGCCTTCAGGGGGGATCAGCTCATCTGCATCATGTAAGGTGTTTTAGTGTTATGCTAATCTTTGAATAAAGCCGAGAGTTTTGACTTGTCTGTGTCTGGGGGTGTATTTGGAAATGCTTTGTCAGCATTTGTGCTTGTAGGTACACAAGTGTGTCAGATGATAGGGTGATATCATCCTATTACATTTCTTCTCCTAAATATGGCCTTATTAAAGACTCTTAAAACAACATCGAATGTTAAAGCTCCTTCATGTTGTCCTAGTTGTATTACTCTCATCATCACCAAATATGAGGAATGTTCATTCAGAGTCTTAAGCTAGCTGATTTTTACACTGCTCCCATTATTGTAACTATTATGTTGTTATTCTTATATTACTACACTGGACTTTAACTGTGAGTTGAACAGTTGTTTCTTGGCCTTTGTGACAGTGATTCATAATAGAGCAATAAAACTCAAACATCCTCTATATTCACTGCTTGTAATTACAGAGCAGAATGTAGTGGTTTGTGCATTTGCCTAACAAGCAAAAGATGCCTGGTTTGATCTTGGAAGGAGACACAAATATCGTGAGAGGGTTGCGCCATGCCAGTCACTGAAACTCAAGCGCAGCCACTCGCATCTCTTTGATGTTTAGCAGTTCTTCTTGGCCTGAACCACTGAAAAAACCGCCCAACAGTTCTGTGTGGACGCAAACATCTACTGCACACTGACCACAAAGTTAATTACTCATTGATACATATCATTAGAGTGGGGGTACTTCAAAAATTACTGCCAGTATATCACAGCACAATGCTACGTTAGGTGAAATGCTGCTTTACACATCATATTCAGTACAAATTCTGGTAGATGATCATATTTTGCACATTTTCCAAGAAAGCAAGTAAATAACAGTGATTGGGAGAAAGAGGAAGTTGATGCAAAACATGGCAAGTATGAGAGCTTATCTCAGCTGTCCCGTTCTGTTTTGTCAGACTGAGCGGTCATTAATGAACAGCCTCTGGACAAGACAGATTAGCCTGTTCATTAACTTATTCTGCTTCTCCGTGACAGACAGGAAGGTGATGGCCATTGGCTCATATAGCAGGAAAGAAGAAGATAAATGGTTTTATGTGACACCTGCAGATAGAACAGGACTCAATATGTACTCTACATAGCTTTTTATTTATTTATTTTTTACAACACAGCCTCACAAATCCTGAATGGATCGATGGGTCTAGGCCATCTCTGATCCCCCCCCCCCCCCCAGCTCTGATTTAGAGGTGGCCTTCTCCTGATGTCCACAGTCAAGGAGCTTGTCTGGTCGTTTAAACCTTCACCAAAGTGGACTGAAAGTTGAAAGCCTGGCTTAACAATTTTTATGTCACAAATTATTACTCAGCCTGACAGACCTGGAAGTGGAATAAAAAGCTGTCATATTTCTAGTTGTTAAGCTGAAATAAATTACAACTTTTTAGGTGCTCTGGAGCCAGAATATGTATATAAAAAACAAACAAACAAACATAAAGAAAAAAAAAGGTACAGAAGAATAAAAGGATTATATAGAGCTCACTGCACACCCAACATAGAGTTGTGTATTTATCTGACTGCCCGAATGTGTCAACATTCACGTGTCTCCCTATTTGTAATTTAAATGACAAAACACCTCGGTGGCCCTCTTGTGTTAAGAGAACTGTGAGGTGTGAGGTCATGCATCCCCATAATCAGAGCTGACTGGAATCAATTCTTTCTGCCCTGGATGAGATCTTAATGCGTTTAGAAAGGTGTGTCTGAAAGCTCCCAGACAAGAGCCCAATTGAAGCAAAGTCATGCAAATCTGCAAGTCTGTTGACTAATATTTTCTTTCTGTTTCCTCACAAACAAGAGTCACATGTTCGAAATTTAAAAAAAAAAGATGCATAGAATAAAGTAAGTTGCCAACAGATGAGAAAACTCAATACTAATGAGCAACACTGTAAATAGATAAAGGTTGGGTTACTGAAATACCAAGGTCATCTCTGCAGAACATTAGCTGTCGGAAAAATTGTGACTGCCTCATAAACATCAAGTGATTCAAGTCCAACTATATTATCAGGCATTTAATGAGTGAAGAGAAAGTCAGGAAAATGTATGAAACTATAAAATAATAAAATAAGGTCAAATGTGGGACATAATTCATACATTCCCAAAAGAGCTCTGGCTAAAACTGTCATTCGCCAAACCTTAGATGCAAATTGTTCAGCAAAGAGAAGAACAGCAACATCAACCACTCAATGAACAGTATAAATTCAACTTTATATAATATTTTATTCTGCATTAAAACAGAAAAGAGAAGTCATTAGCCTCTTGGCATGTTTTCGTGTGTGTGTGTCTTTGAGTGCAATCTAGTGCTGCATTTCTCAAAATCTCTTAGTTCAATTTGGAAATAAAATTTCCTGTCTTCTGTTGATATTATAGCATAAAAAAATCCTGATGCAAAATTCAATCCCCTGAACTCATTTGTGTTGAACAGGAAGAACAGGAGACATTGGCCCTGGCTAGATATAATTATGATGCAATAGGGCAAGTCTGGTGTTATGGACCATGGAAGCTAAAGCCATCTCCTGGGGCTCATAGCATGGTCAGAGTTGCAGAGATTTAATCAGTGCCATCAACAGTGGATGTGGAAATGACTTGCCTTCTGAGATAGGTAATATACCACTATGAGGGTGGTCCCTATGGGAGGATACATTTTAGGAGGACAAGACTGAGTCCACTGTCAGATGAGGTAAAAAACTCATTATCAGTTAGTTCAACATAATGAAAAAAACATGAGTCTCAATAGAGATGTGCGTCCTATCTGAAATTATATTTTTAATTATGTCTTTCAAGAGATTTAATTCTCAAAACTTGGATCTATGTAAATCCATCAGTATAAACACCACTGTCACTAAAACAGACAGCTCATAAACTCACAAACTACCTGCAAACTTAATTTTATAATGAACAGTTATGGGATTAATTTTACTGACGTGTATATTACTGGTGGTTTCATGACACAATGTTATCCTTTTAGCCATTACTCAGTGGATATGTTGGGTTAATGACGTCTGTATGTTTAGCCACGATTATGTCTCTGTGATTCAATTAAGTGCCTGGGTAACCGTCAAATCAGCTCTTCGTAGAGACAGGCTGAGAGGATGGTGCCTCTCAGCCTCGGGTCATCCATGGTACCCAGGGGATCACAGAGGCCCTCATCATCACAGAGATCTCATCCTAAGGGGCTGGATTCAGAAGATGAAGTGACTGATTGCTGCATGTCTGTCTGGACTGGCTGCTAATGAGGAAGGGCAGAGATAATCAACTAACCACAGGCAGCATGGCTGGTAGTAACTCCAAAATAAGTGAAACAGATTGAATGTGAAGGTGCATTTCCCACATGGAAATCCAACCATCCATCAATTAGCTGAGAGCAAATACCCTCAGGGTGGAGAGGATAATTGTTATTGGTGGAGTGGCTCTGAACTGTAGATGCTTTACTCCAGTGTCTGTCTTGTATATCACACTACTGTAATCTTGTAATTTTCAGGCAAAGTAATTTTTGTCAAAAATGGGAGGTGCACCGATGGCTGTCACTGCAAATAAGGCAAGCACTGATTGTGTAAAAAATAAACTTCTGCATTTCCCACTTATTAAAAAAGACATTGCATTAATAAAAATGAAAGACTAAAGGCATTTTTTTTATTTAATAAAAAATAATTAACATTTTCATTCATTTTGTGCAAACATTGTGCAGATTTCTGCTATAGTAGTTATTAGTTAGTTATTAATGTATTTCTAAACATGAATGATTCTAAAGTAGTATATGTTTTTATTCTTTCTGGTAATTCATGTCTGTCTATAAAATATAAGGCTATAGATACGAGACAGTTAGCTTAGCTTAGCACAAAGACTGATGTAAAAACAGGGGGAAGAAGCTTGCCAGGCTTTACTAGAGAGAAATCTTCCTGCTATGACATATGCAGTGTGACTGATTACTTGTAACTTCCCAGCTTAATAATGAATTTATGTGATGGTATGGATGAAATTGCCTTTCTTTGGCATTAGACCAGAGAGAAGGTTAGGGCATCGTCCTTAGCTTAATTAATTGAATCCTAGCATTGCATGCTAATGTTAAAACAATTTGTCTCTCTTCATTTTCAATATGCATTAATATAAAGCAGTCAGCAAAAGTAGACGTTTGCTACAGAGGTTTCTTGATTAATTAAAAATAATAATCTGCTCTATTCTTAAACACATTTTGACAATTTTGAAAAGTTGGTCTTGTCAGTTTTGACTCCATCTAATCACCCTGGCTATTGTCTCTGCCCTGGTGAGCACTACAGAGAGGTTACTGGCTGGGCCACAGGTAGAGGTAAATTGAATGTGTCACAGCTCACACGATTCCAGATGGTGTATTGCTCCCCTTGAGACCCTCTACTTCTTCAGGATTCCACTGTGATCAGACTCACTGGTGGAAAATGTTATCTGCCACATACAGCTTCTCAGCACAGCCACCATATGTCTCCACTGTTTCTCATTGTATGATATCACTCCTATTCCACACCCTGCCATACTTACAGGACAAGAAGGCAGATGAAAGACAGAGAAACCTTTTAGATTCTATTGCTCCTTAGTCACACTACATGAGTCTGAGCAACTAAAGTCAAAGGTAAGCTGCCAGAAATGCTGTGCACTTCAAGGAAGACTTTAAAAAAATAGGGCTGTAAGAGGGTTTATGCAGTCAGTGTGTAACTCTGTTTGCCACAAATCATTTATTGTAAGCAGATCTCTGAGTTTAGGGCTCTACACAAATATAACTGTAATGTGTTGCCTAAATAGCTCATCGCAGTACTATCTGCCAGAGTTGAGATGTTACAACAACCAAGCGTGAAATGAATGGGTCACTGAGTGCAAAGCATGAATAAAGCAACTGAAGCCAATCAGCTCTCAGTTCATAAAACAAGTCTAAGGTGAGATGTTATTTGTCTCAAATCACTGAGATACAAATCAAATTAAATTCAGTTAGCCAATTTACAATAATAATCATCTCAAAACATTTTAATATTAGATTATAAATACAAACCCAGCTGTAGGGTCGCAAATTAAATGTGATGCGGAAAGAGAAGTTTAAGCCCATAAATACATTTCCTCATTGCTGGCAGATCCAGGAGTAAAGTGGTCGTAGCTGTTAGATTTTCTACTTCAGAAAGTTCTGCGATCCACAGAGAAGGATTTAGACACTGACATGTTATCCAGATAAAAGTGAAAACTCCTGGTTTAGTTTCACAAAGCTCAGAAAGGCTTAGTGGATCAACATCCCACGCTTGTTAATGCAGAATAAATAAAGCATCTTGATTGACAAAGCCCGTGATATAAAATGTGATCTTTTCAAATTTTGGTGCCTGTGCAGCTCAGAGATAGTTGAAATAGCAAGTGCTTGCTTAACTGAACCTCAGTCATAACTCTGGCCAGGACTGAGTAAGTGCTACTCACTGGCTGCATGTGCCTTCAGTTTCAGGCCTGTTGCCCAGGGCCAGGCGAGATACGATTTACATGATATTTGTACTCTTAGCTAATTGATTTAAGCTGGGCCTCCTTCCCCCCATTGTCAGTCTGTAAGGGTCTTCCACTGGCCCAGTAAACTGTATTAGCATTAGGATGGATAAATTGGCAATGGTGCGCTCATTTGCGAGACCCCTTTCACCTAACCCCTTTGCCTCTTGCCAAAACAGCAGCGCCCAGGAAAGTAAACAGACTGAATGTGATTATGCTGCTGTTGACTTGGTTAGATCATGTGAGTAACAACAGATCCCACCGAACAGCGACGCTTTTCAGAGAGCTTTTATCGAATTAGACTGGCACAGCCCACTTATTTATCCATTACATTGAAAAACTTATCAAAAATACACGACTCTACAAAATATTAGGAAAGCCAACAGTTTTTCTTTGCATTAGCTCGTCTGACGAGAATGCTTTTCTAAAATGCAGCTCTTTAACCCGTACGAGTAATGCGCATCATGTTTCTAATTTGCAATTAGAAACATGCCCTCCTGATTTCAAAATTAATATAAACCACTATAGAGGAGATGGGTTATAGTGTTGTTACCATATTTGTTAATTTCCTTGAAAGTAACTTCAGCGCCACAGTGACCTTTGTGATCATGTGATCATAATCAGCGAATCATTACATGTGATTTTTATCACATTGCCAAACTTTTACATGTGATGTACTGTACAGATTAAACTTTTTCACTGATGAACTGCTCCGAGTCTTTTGTTGATACCGCTGCAGTTCAAGGTGACATTTGCTCTTTATTCAGTATTATGCGGGAGTAACGGCCCTCTGTAGACTCATTGGAGAGACACTTAAACTGACTAAGACCTATGGAAGTAATTGTGTTTTGGAGGATGCTAGTGTAAAACTGTATGAATAGAGTTGGTATAATACACTTCATTCTTAATCCACAAAATACACAACACTATATATAATGTATCTCTTTTTCTTTACTACCTTCCTTCATCAATAAAAAAGTCACATAGGAGAAATGCTCTTTAAGGTGTGATTTATCTTTCTCCCCAAGACTAAAATTGTTGAGTAGATTTTCACAGCAATAGAGGGACCCAAAATGATTTCTAGTGTTCAGCTCTATACATTATATATTATAGCACATTCACTGCTGTCTCTTTGTATCAGTATTTCGGTTTATTTTCTAGCAAGTCTTTGCAGTACTCCTGCAGGGTCTTAGAAAAACCTCTGTGAAAATTTATCACGGTCTTGTTAGGGGACAGTTTCTCAAGATACTTCCCACTATCCGAAGAAAAACTGCCATTAAATACTGGAAATAAGGTTAGAGGGCTCTGCACAGGTTGTTCTGTTATTAAAGAGTGTACGGAGCTGATGAGCTTTGCCTTTTTCATTTCATTTTATGTTTTGGTGAGCTGCCTTTGTATTATCTTTTTGATTTGACTATTTGCTCTTTAAGTGTGAGTAAGCCATTCTACATACATAAAAATGTAGGATTCTTATGTGATTGGTGGATTCCTGACAATGAACTTCCTGAACATCACAGCACTTACACCGAGGTTTTGATCTTAATTAATCTTATTTTATTGTAGACTGCATGAACCTCTTCAAAAATGAAAATGTATCCATGAAGGGAGCAATTCCTGGGACATAAAGAACACAAAACACGGTAGCCAGTGAGCTACCACGCAAGCAGCATCCCCTCTCTTTATAAGCTAACAGAAGACGCAGACGTGCATTCTGAGTGAATCCAGTGGTGGCTTCTGTCCAGCACTGAATGGGAGAAATAATCATTCTGTGTAATTAAACTGAAATACATCTAAGTTGTGAGGATAACGCAAGGACATACAAACACTTATGAGGACTCTGCGTCCTGGATGTGAACTTCCCTCTCAGCCTCTGCTCATACACTCACTGCTCCCCAGAGGAAAATTGTATATTGCTCCTCCTCAGTGACAATGGTGCTGTCTCCTCTGACAAACAGCCCTGCTGTATTTGGTGAATCAGCAGTAGGTTGAAGAACTGCTTCAGTGATCCAATGCTGAACATCTAAACGCCACCAATTCCCCACAAGACGCTGTTTAACAGCATGGTGGCTTTAGATGCAGATGTTTGCTTTCAGCAATGATGAACTTCAAACACTTTATTTGCCTAAAAACGTTGATTGCTTTAGAGGGCTCAGTCGGTTAAAGTGCATGTCACAATATACAATTTAAACCTACGTATGTGAAGTGGGGCAAGAATTAATTGTATGTTCTTTTGCCAAGCCAGGCATTTAAAAGTTTAATTGGAAAGATGCTACGACCTAATCACACAAAACAATTTGTAAGAGAGTAAATGGAAACAAAGGGTAACAGTTGTGCATTTACATCTTATAATGAGGTCTAAGGCAACGCTGGAAAAAGTAGACTTTTAGACCCTTCGTGCTACCCTTTTTGATACCAGTTCTGGTGTTGTTCACGAAGAAATCATAAAGGTTGTGAATGGTGGGAGATGATTTGTTTTTGCTGTCTGGGCTGGAATGAGGTGACAAGGCAGGCTTTTAATTAACTTTTCGCCTTGTGCAGATGGAGAACAGAAGAGTGGGATAAATCACAGAGGACAACAGCAATCTGCCCCTTTATTAGAGCACACACAGGCGAGCTTTGACTAACCACACATCAGCTGCTCAGTCATAAAACAAGGCTCAACAGCCAATCAGGATTAAACTAAACATTTGTTTCCGTTTGTTTACCCTTGACAAGCTTTGTGCTTGCTTTGTGACATATTTTTTGATTGTATGATCTGCCAAAATTGTTTTTATGTGTACTTTGGCCTAGTTCCTAAATAACACTGAGGTCTACATTCCATTTCTTATTTGACCATCTCTTCTCCTTCATTTGCTTATCCTCTTTAAGAGTGAAATGGATGTAATGCCGTGCACCTATGAAAAACAACATGAAATATGATGTTTTTCCATTCATGTTTTGCTATAAAATTCCATTTATTATTCATAAAAAATTTAACAGAAGGACAAAATTTACTGTAATTTATCTAAGAGCCTGGATTAAATATTTGGATCGGCCATGTTTGTATTTTTTCTTTCTACTTCTTGTGTCTCTGTGTGTGTGCGTGTGTATGTGTGTGTGTCATCTTTGTTGAGTCTATGATGTAACCTACATAAGTGACCAACGTTTTTGCCAGCATGAGCTGGGGCATCGTGTGTTAATTACTTTGTGTTTGTGTCCCAGCTTTTAATATGTGGTACCAGCCATGATACAAATAAATAAAATTGGACTTTTTTCCCTTCCTGGGTCCCCACTCGTTGTTGTGGTCAGTTTCTTTCGGGGGGAGGGATACATTTGTCCACCAAGTTTTTCCACTTCTTTGTTCACTCCTTCACGTCCATAGTTTCTGCAATTTCCATCCAAGAATTTGCTGACATTTGTGAGTCCTTATACTGATGCGATGAGACCGTTATATTGCTATTCTCTTACTGATAAATTCAAAAACTGCAGCAAAAATTATCCATTGTCCAATTATCTCTGTGTGTGTATATGCAATCTTGTCTTTCCCTCTTTCAGTCCATCTGGTTGTCCTCCTGTTAGCCAGCCAGTGTTGTCCTCATGATGGTCACTTGTGTCCACTCTGCCTGCTGCTCCTGGATTTCTTTGTCTTAAGTATTTTTCCTCCTAAGTTATTAGTTTTCATTGATTTTGCTTTTTGTTGCCTATATTCCTATATTCTGTCTGCATTTGTGTTCTCCTTTTGAACCACGTGTAATGTTCAATCTCTCCAAGGCTGATGTACTGTGTTTGGTTGATATGGGTCAGCAGCTTCAGAAATAATTTGGCAGTAAATTATTTGACCAGGTGTAAGAAGTATGTGAAATATTGAGAAGTTTTCATATGTCACTGTGTGGCAGGCAAGGTATGCAGGACTCAGGAGACAGGACTTAAACTAAAAAAAAACAGCTTTAATGCTGAAGGCTCTTCCAAAAAGGTGAAATACAAAAACAGGGCAAGACTGGAGTCTAGTGTTGGGACTACTGTGCCGAGGCTTCGGAGCGTGTGTCGAGAAATCCAGGAAGTCTTATATGAAGCGCGTATCGAGGCTTGCTACATTAAGGGAAAGTGACGTCTGAAGCCTCGCTGGTTCAGGTAGCGCTTCAAGTGTTGGTGTGATTTATGAAAACGCAACAGATCCCCGCAAAATTTATTAGTGTACTGTTGCTGGAGTTTCGCCAGTTTACATGTGACACAGATGAGCTGCTAAAAGGAGAACAATTTCCACTGTATGGCAACACTTTGAGCTGACCTCTCCCAGAAAGGTACTACACATACCATGTCTATAAGCAATCAAATGTGTTACTACTATAATATTCACAAGTCTTTTTTTTTTTCATTCCAATGTGAAGTGTTTACAACAGGAGTAGAACAGCAACCCCTCATCTATAGGTGTCATCTAGGCAGAGGTGCATATCCAGGCTTGCTGTGGGATACTTGTGCAGCCCTGCCTCCTGAGTACCATGTGAAAGGATTTTCTCAAAAACTGGAGAGGATATTTCCAAAAAGAGAAACCGAATGAGTCCACGCACAGAGAAAAATTATTATATTTTAATAAAATGAATAAAATCACCATCACCCCAGTATTCATAAGCACAATCACTTTCCCATCTTTTGAAAACACTGCAGCAGTTTTAACATAAACATTTTGCGATTGGATTTATTTAAACACTGACTAAAATCATACTGACAAGTTTTTGACACTGATAGACCTTTTTTTTTTACCATCACCCACACATTAATCAAAAATTGATGAATAAATGAACCACACAAAATCAAGTTAAGGTGTTTTTATTTAGCTGAAATGACAATAATGGATTTGACCAACAGGGGGGTCTGTGTGCACATGAGGCCTCAAGAAATTCATCTTTTGTTGAACCAGCTGGATGGAAAGCTGCAAGGTTTCATGAGGCTTCATCTGCCCGTCGCTACTGGAGTCAGAAAAGCAAAAACTCAGAAACAAAAGGGAAACCACAGAACAAGAGAGTACACAACATGAGGGAGGAAGTGACAAAAAACTGAGGAAAACTCACAAGAGCTAATTAGGAAGAGAGGACACAGCTGGGGAAAACAAGACATAGGTGAACAGAAAGGAAGTAACAAGATGAAGCAGAATTAAACACAATGTACCCAAGAGGCTAGCAAAATAAAACAGGAAGTAACTAAACACGATACACAGAAATGCAGACTTGACATGGAGGATACAGGGAAAGCACGATAACTGAAACATGGAATTGAATACAAATGAATTATAACCAAGAACAGAACCAGACAACGAAGACTAAGAAGGCCTGAGGATATAGACAAAGAAACCAACCAGGAATAACTAAAAAGGTACAAAACTCAAAACTGCAAAAACTACAACAAACTAAGAGTCAGAAACAAAACATAAAAACAGAAACAGAAAGTCCAAAACCTGAAGTGCTAGCTCAAAAACCCGGGATCACGACAGAAGTAACCTTTAAAAACAACACTTTTCACCTCATACTCAATGGAAATAAATTACACCTCATAAGTATAAGTCATAAATATAGATATTTTAAAATGTACAAATATTTTCAAGTAAAATTAAGCTTTCAAAGATTTTTGCCTGCAGCTTTTTATACAATATTGTTAATCCTACTGGTCTCTATTCATTTTCTTTATATTTTATTGCAATTATAGTGAATTTTTTTTTTTGCAACCCATTCAGTATGTTATTTCATATCTGGACCGCGATACAATTATCTCAGTGGGGAACCTGCATAATCAGCTAAAATGTTGCGACCTCACAGCACCCTACCATCAGAATCATATCTCAAAAAACAAAGTAGCACACACATAGAAGAAAAGAGAGGTGGCCACTACCCCTGACTCACTCACACACTCAATCTTTAATGCCTGTGCTTAAATAGCAAAACAAAACAATAAAGAGTGGAGTCAGCGGAGAAGGGTGCACCACAGTGTTCCCAACACCTGCCCATGATATATGGCAGTACCTCCAATCTAGCTGCCACAAAACCTGCAAAATAAATTATGTTTGCTAGACTGGAACCTTGACCTTTCTTGAGGAGCCATTACATTAACATCGCCCCTGACCTCACTGCACATTCAGCGAGTTCAGGTAGATTGTGAGAGTATATTACACCCACTTGCAATAATCTACACAATGAATTTAGAATTTGTCACCCACACGCAGATGTTGACATATGGGCAACAGAGAGCAACTGAAAGCTTAAAGAACAAGGAGACAGATTTGTGTTCACAGAATACACATTCCACTGCTTAAGTGTCAGGGGTATCTGAGGCATAGGCAAAACACTAAGCACAGAGTTTCTACCAGTAATGTTTGTATGAACTGTCTGTGTCTATATCACAGAATGCTAATTTTGAGAAGGCTAAATGAAAGAAAGGTCATCCCTGTTGAAAGGGAGACCTTATGATAGCATAATTAGAGGTGACAGCACAGCACTATTCTGGGCCAGTCTGCAGCTTCCAAATCTCTCCTGATAACAAACTTACAAAGAGAATGGCTTTTAAAGCTTGCTTTGAAGGTTCGGCATTCTCCCTGAAACCCACTCTATCTAGTCTAATTGAATTCAAGATCTAAAGGGACTGCTTCCTCAAACCTGAAAGTTAAAAATATATTTGACTTCTACTTTTTCATTGAGAATGTGACCAGAGAGCTTCCAGTTGTATGTACAGATAGTCTAAACACAGTACTTCCATTTATTCAACCATTAAATGCAACAGGGCAACAAGCATTTAGTAGAAAGCCTGTCCAATAGTGTGTTTATGTTATAAGCTTGGACCACTCCAAACACAAACCCTTGTTGTTCAGATGGTGAGCAAACACTGCACCCTAGTGGATATCAGATAGTCTTTACAATTGGACTGAGCAGCTATTAAAACATGTATCTAAGATCAATATTTTCAATATGGTATTATTATATTGTATGTAATTAAGATGTGATATTTTCTAAATAATAATAATAATAATAATAATAATAATAATAATAATAATAATAATAATAATAATAATAATAATAATAATAATAATACACCCATTTTCTGCCACTTATTCAATTGTGGATGAATAAAATAAATAAAAACGTACCTTAAACTTTAATATATTCTGACTTTTTAGACAATAAACTGTATGCATAGTCATGCTTCTGTCTCTATTATTGGGTTATTATTACTGAAAACAGATTGATAAAAACATATGTATTGTGACCAGTCTCGGTTATAAAAACCAACAACTGACATTAAAAAAAGAAACACACATTTGGTGGAATTGTATGGTCTAATTTAGGCCAAAGTTGACTAATTGCTTTATTTGAAATAAAGCAACAAGTCAATATCATCATAATTTGCACATGACCATTTTAGTTCAGATTCAGAAAGTGAATGTTTGCTACTGAGAAAATAGCAAAGGCTAGCCAGAACTCTATATAACAATGAATGGATTCACCTCGTAAATCATAGCAAACTGCTCCACCAGACACCAGTAATTAAAAATAACAAGAAACATCATCATATCTGTACTGATATCATACCCTAGTCAGGGGCATGTTTAAAAGGTGGCACTGTGAAATATAATAGGGACCCCTTGTGTCCCCCTGTACCATAAGATTAACTATGGCATTAATTGTTATCACCCACCCTTATTAAACTCAGAATTTAAATGATTGTGCTTGACTGTGTTTTTGAGCACTTATGCTCATATCAGTACAGTTCATACTTTCCAAATGACAGTCCATGAGACATTAATTACAGAGAAACACAATCTCAGACAATCATAATTCAGCCATCTTTGTGGTACCAAAGTAAAATTATTCTCTAGAAAGAATCCAGTTCTAAGTGCTGTGCATGGAGTTTTACTCTGTACATAATATGCAAAGCAGGAAATGATTAGCTTTACTTGCAAACAAATAAACATCCGAGTGAAGCCTTTGTCCTCGAATAAATTGTCTCACTATATCATAGATATATATACATAGATACCTCGTTGACTGGTTCGGCCCGCTGATGCGACGTAACTGTGTGTCCGCCATA
>JAVDPK010001426.1:0-12784 GCA_034780415.1 Cichlasoma orientale | reverse complement strand
CATTAGTGTTAGATTAAAAAGTGCCTCTATCTTTGAATTTTTTTTCCCTTGCTTTAGTTATGTTCTTGGAGGTGGTGCCCTGTGCATGGAACTTCTCACCAAACAGGTAATTTTAGTATGGTTTCATAAAACCCAGACAGCAATATTAAGTATTGTCTTGGGTTGTTTTTGAATCTTTTTTTTTCCTGCTCTTCTTTGTGTTTATATTTTTAAAACCTGCTGTTATTGACACTTGGTTTCCTGATTGCAGGGTTGGAGCAGTGCCTATTCCATTGAGTCTGTCATCATGCAGATCAATGCCACTTTAGTTAAAGGAAAAGCCAGAGTGCAGTTTGGAGCCAATAAAGTAAGTGAAGAGGCTTCATTTCAACTCTGATATAATGGTGGCTTCACACAGTAAATGATGTGGACCACAATAACAGGGCTTTCACAGCACGGGCACACAGTTCCATGCTTCTAAGTGATGGCTGTGTGGTGTTTATTTATTCCCATAAAATTGGAATGGGGAGGGATGTACAAGTACAGTGTATCTCATTACAACAACTTTGGTACTACAGGAGATCCTCAAGATGCATTTAGGCACAGTACTGAGTGTAGGTTACCTGTGTTTTTCCTGTACTCTGAGTCTGAAGTCAAAGCCAGTCCTAATTTTGTTGCTAGATTAGTATGCTCTAAGTTGGATAGTTTTACAAAATGACACCAAAAAATGAGAAAATAAGTTGGAGACCACACTAACCCAACCGTGAGTCTCAAAATAAAGGGCCACAGCATCTTACTGTTGCTGCAGGTTCTGTACTGTATAGAGGTTTTAGTTCTTTTTTCTTTTTTCTTTTTTTTTGTCCAGAAGTTGATTATTTTCTGCTTTTAATGATGGGTGTGAAGCAGTTTTGAGTGTTTTAGTCGTTTAAAATGTCTCCATTAAGCCAGAATTCTTGATAGTTTATTTCTGAAGGTAGTCATAAACTTCATAGCATTGTGCAGTGGCCTGATACGTCTCATACACTACAGGTGTAGCCTAGCGTGAATGTTGTTTGTGAATGCAGTCTGGTATGAAGGACAAAGTGTCTTCTTCATCCTGTACCATGTACAATGTTTTGGTCTTGAAATTAGAGCTAACTAGATAATCATCAACTTTTCTTTTAACAAACAGCTGTCATGGCAATTTGCTTGTCCTCCACTGTAATATAAGCAATGTACATGGTAAAGTTGACTTCATTTTCATCTTTCAATGCAGAATCAATACAATCTTGCCAGAGCACAGCAGTCCTACAAATCCCTGGTTCAGATCCATGAAAAGAACGGTGAGTGTTTTCGTCTCCAGTTTCATACAGAATGCACTGCAGACCTTGTTTACTGAAACCAAATGCCTCTCAACCATCAAAGCTGAGGGATATTGGATCATTAACTGTAGTGTATATGCCCAATATGAACAACATTTAAATGCATGTTGTCTACAGTAGTGGTTATGGTTTTAGGGATTTATATTGGTAGGATCTGTATATAACAGTAATACATAAACTATACATACAGCCTGTTTCTGATTCAGTGTCACTCTGCTACACATAAACTTGTTGTCCTTGATTAAGTAAACTAAGGAATTTAGGAACTGGTATTATTCAGTGTATATGGTTACATAATATCTGCCCTTTAACTGATGTGATATGAAGACCTGTGACTAAAACAGACATGGGAGGAGAGTATTACATTTGATAGGCTGAATATATATGAATATCCCAAAAGACAAATGTGTTTTTAACCAATTTGAATGATTTGTATAACTTTAAAATTTATCAAACACTTTTGAAAGATACCATTATTCAAAATATTATGTTCATGTTGAGCAGTGAATGTCGTGATTAGTTAAAAAAAACATTCCTGAGTAATGAATAAGGTTTTTGAATATTAAATATTAATATTAAATATTCAGCAATTAACAAGGATGGTAGGGACTTCTATTAAACATCTCATTCGGATTCATGTAAACTATTTTTACTCCACCAAGCAGTAACTATATTTACTCTTAGACTCCAACAGTTTAGAACTGAAAGCCTTGCTTAGTTATGTGCGTTATGAAAAAATTTTTTGCATGGTGGTTTTGGTTCTTGCACCAATCACCAGACATGTTGGTAAATGCAGACGCAAGCCAGTGAGGTAGGAAATAATGTGGTCAAACATTTTTGATATTTGCTATTATTGGCCTTGATTTCCTTTACCTTGTAGTCATTGTCTCCTCTTTTTTTTTTTTTTTTGTTTTGTTTTTTTTCCCCCTAGGCTGGTACACACCCCCTAAGGAGGATGGCTAATACAGACTGTTGCCTTTCCTGAACTGGGACCATATGTCTTAGATTTTGTTTTCTTTTCCTTGCGACCAATATTGTTTTTATCCTGCAAACTATTTTGTTATCTACATGACAGTTGGAACTCTAAACCAAATTTCCCATTCAGTGACCACCCAAAAATTAGCGCACAAACACACACACACACACACACACACACACACACACACACACATACAGACACACACCTCACCTCTACATGAAAATAATTTCTTTATACATTT
The DNA here is from genome assembly GCA_034780415.1 of Cichlasoma orientale. Taxonomy (NCBI): domain Eukaryota; kingdom Metazoa; phylum Chordata; class Actinopteri; order Cichliformes; family Cichlidae; genus Cichlasoma; species Cichlasoma orientale. The sequence continues at coordinate 10,224 of JAVDPK010001426.1, read as the reverse complement.
GTTGTCTGATGCAGCCAGATTTTTTTTTTTTTTTTTTTAAATTTATCCCATACTCCAGAGAATTGGTAGACTAAATATTAGATGCGTTCTCAACTTTTTGTTTTGGCATTGAGCATGGCAACATTACTTGCTGGCTGTGGGTTGAAAGGTGCAGCATGGCTTTATCCTCCAGCAGTGGCAGTCTGATGCTCCAGTTGCCAGACAAGGCCTTTCTGGCCACAGACTGGATCTGAGTGGCTTGTGACATTCCCTAATATGATGCCGTGATAGCTGGGAAGGACATTTTAAATGCTGGTGGTGGAAAGGACCGCTGCCTTTTCTCTCCCTGGATGGCCTCTGTAATATTGTGCTCATATATTATCTTTCATGCCAAGACCCCTCCTTTGGAATAACACGCTTCTGGGGCTAGTTTGCTTTCAAATCTCTTTCTTTTAAAGCTCAAAGCCTTGAGGTGGGGAAGAAGATGAGACTTTTCCAGTCTGAGTGGCACAGCCTGTAATGACGAACAGCATCCTGCTGGGTTCTGATGTTGGGAGATCTCGGTTATCATCCCAACCAGCCACTGGACCACTTCCTACAGGAAAGATGTGGTGCTTGAGTGGCAACATAGAAAATCTCATCAGGCAAAGCAGGGGTGTGTTTCGATTGGATTACACTGTAATGTAGTTGATTTTAACTTCACATGTAAACATGTAAATTTGTATTTCTGCAAATGGATTTAATTGTTTATAATGTAACCTTGTCTGGGTCTTTGGCTGGGCAGAGACTGTGTTACAATGTACTCTTGACTATTAACTGCAGGGGCACTGCAACTTCTCAAGACCCATTTAGAGTAAGAAAAAGTTGCTTCATTGACACTCTTGCAGAAAGAAACAAAAGTTCACCATGTTCTTATGTAAGCTTATGACTACTGCGGTTTTTGGTTTTTATATATTGGTTTGTAATCCCTATTTTATTGAGCAGTGACATTATCATTCCCTCATTTGATGGCACCTCTAACTACAATGGCCCTAACAATATTGGCATAGATGCAGCTCGTCCTGGCATGCCAGAGTTTTGGCTATTCATATCTAATCACTTAAACCAGACAAACCTCAGTAAGGCTATGCAGTGAAGACAGTCTTATGGAGTTTTGTTAAACTGAAAATTAGTCTTAACAGTATAGTTACCTGCTTAGTTATTGTAGCTGGTTTACATCCTGACCACTTTCCCAATTTTGCAGTCTAGGAAAAAAGTGACCTTTTACCTTCTGACTTTTCCTTGACCTCATGGCTGTTTTAAAATTCAGTCAGAGCTACAAATTCACAGCAATAGTCTTGACCATATAACATCGAGCTTCACACTTGGCAAGATCAGCTGGAGTCTGTTCCATATCCAGAATATTTGTTCAGGTTTGATAAATATTTGTTCAGATTTGCCACAGGAAAGACCCAGCTCTTCTCATTGCCACCTCTCTGGTTACTATTCATGACCACTCTCAGCGCTGGTGTACCCCTCAGCGTGCTGAGGCTTTGATGTAATGTGAATAATATGCAGAAACTGTGGAGCATTCCAATTAATGCAGCTACACGTTTGTTGTGGGTGTTCTGTTGTGTGGTTACTTGCATTGTTTTCAGTATGTTGTCCTGATGACCAGCGTAGAAAGCTTAGTTATGCTGTTTCATACAGTCATTCCTCATATTTGAGTTTATTTGGAATTTCTTCAGTCTCAACAGTGAGATGGGTACAAAGCATACAGCGTGTTCATGTTCAGTACGTCTGGCATGTATTTAGGTTTGCAGGATATAGCGAGAATCACCCTTCTGTTTTTAATCACAAGCAAAATCTCAACATGACTGGATTATTGGCATGATTGTTAACTGTTATGATGTGCATTGGTATTCACTTCATTCCGGTAATATTGTTGAGCCCACCCCTGCATTATGTGGAGAAGCAAACTCAGGAATACATACTGCACACTCAACTTTCCAAACTTTTGCTTCAGAATATTGTCATTAAATTAAAAATCAATTTGTTAATCTTTTTTTTGAGCCATTTTAAAATGACGCCCTGTTTTTTTTGTTTTTTTCTACCTGTAGGTTTTGTTGTTGAATTTCAGTTAGGATTTTCTGATATCCATTGAGGCTGATAATAACCTGACAAGTGTTTGGAATGATTGGATACATGGAAAAGAGCTGTTTTATTTTGACCAGGAGTTCAGAAAACATTTAACCTGTGTCTTTGATATTGCTGTATTTTGCATGTCCATTTATTAGTGGATATTTTCCCCAAGCAAAAGACAAGTGGTGGTTTTTTTTTTTGTTTGTTTTGTTTATTTTGTTAATAATGGATGTATCCAATATTTTTTTTCCATCACATGTTTACTTGTGGTTTCCTACTACATCAGTGCACAGAATTGTTTCTCCCTGTGTGCTGTTTATTGAACCAGGTCTTCTACAATATGAGACACATGGACTTTCCCGCTTGGATTACCGTTTCAGAGATGCCAGGGTCCCCGACAAAAGCCGCAGTTCAGATTCGTGTGCCATCAGATCAATTATAATCCTGCATCTTTAACTCGACCTTTTGGAAGAATGGCATACTCAAGTCTGCTGTGCTCCAAATAAGAGCTTTTCTTACACCAACACATGTCTGACTAACAGAAACCTTCTTGGCTTGTCAAGTAACGTATTGGAGGACTGAACTAGCCTGATACTGGGTTCTTTACCTTGCTTCATTAACTGCGGTGGCCGGGTTATAAAGTTATGCACTGTCAGCATGCTTTGTTTTGGTTTCATTTTTTTTTTTTTTCCATTGCAAGGGTGATTTTGACCATGTAAAGTAATTTGTAAACTTGCATCAAGTTTATGAATAAAGAATTTTATGAATTTTCTTTTTCTTTTAAACAAGTTGATTAGAAGTATGGAAGTAATCAATCCATAATCCAGCTTGTCTATTGTCTGTGTGGGCTCCCAGTCATCCAGATCATGGTAGTCTCAACGAAGTGATGGTAGTCCAAAATAAGCCATCTGTGTCTACTGTGAATAACCATCATTGAACACAGGTGGTGGCTTACAACACCAGCTGTCAGCCACCTATAATGCTGTCTTGCTATCCCTTCCCACTCACACCGTACGTCATGTGATCTCAGTAGGGTGGGGCAAGGTCTCAGTAGTTTCACCCAAAACCCCCTAGTAGTAATGACCTATGTTTTCTTTCACACCTTGGCTCATGTGATGTGATTTATAGTTGGACAACAATCACCTCTGAGGGGACAACCCCCACTAGGGTTTAAATACCTGGGACTTACACCTTTTTGTTTCAGACCTGAAGAAGCCTCTTAGATGAGAGGTGAACTGTCTTCATAAACTTAAAGAAGGCCAGTCGCCATTCAAGCTCTTGAGACTATCTTGTCCATTCTTTTTGTTTGTTTGTACTTATTCGACATCAAAGTGGGGCTGCAGGCTATCCCGGCTGTCACAGTATACACTAGATAAGCTGCTAGTCTGGTATTAAGTATATTACTCCAGCTAAAAACACCAACAGATTTAGAAACTAAGCTTGGACATACGAAGTGTCAAACTGAGCCTTAGGTTACACGTAATCACTGTACTTTTAAATGTGTGATGATGCAGTTTAATTTTCCAGATGTTTGAGTGCATGTCTTACATTTTCCAGTAGATGGTGGTGTTTGCCAAATTATTCAGGCTGCATTTTTCTCCCAGCAGTCCTCACCTGGTACAACATCAAAAGAAACATGGCAGTCCACTTCAGCCACTGGCCGCTGCTTCACCCTTCAGCGTGATTTTAGGGGATGCTTTTATTTATTTATTTTTTAACCTCGCATTTAGAAATCTATGGCTTTGTTAGGATAACTATATAATAGGACTTGCAATGCTAAAATGATATGTATATTTACCTGAACTAACACAGTGCACCTAAGATTATGATCAAATGCTCAGATAATATAGCTATTTGAAGTAATTTAAACTCCTAAGCAGGTTGAATGACTAGTGTGGTCATCTGACAGTATAGTTGCATCAGCATGACACATCCATAGATGCATCTGGCATGAAGGCTACAGTTACAGCTTAAGGGCAGTGGATACATGGGATCAAACTGGATACTTTCTCTGCTTCAATATTCTTGCACACGGTAGAGAAGGTTGCAGTTTTTGTACCAGTTTCTTTGGATGGCTCTAATTTACTGCAACTTCCCAGAGGGCAACTGCTTGAACAGGTGGTGTGCTGGGTGAATGAGACGAACAGATTTTATCCTCTCTGGTGTTTCTAATAGTTTTTCTTTTGTCTGCATTTACTCAGTTAGTTGGTTTTCCATCTTCTGTTTCTGTGTATGCGTGCCAGATAGCACCACTAGGTGGTACTAGAGCACCCTTATAACTTGAGGCTATTTTTTTTAAAGTCACTAGTGATATTCAACAACTGCTGGCTTGTAACAGTGGTCAGCAGTTGGTGCTCCATTATAAAACTCATTCCTGTTGTTACCGTCTCTGTAGCTCATTTCCTCCAAGGTTGAATGAATGAATAATGAGGTCATTTCTTTCAGTGAGAAGATTGCTATTGATGGGATTCCATCTCATATGGACATGGACAGCTCATATTCTACCAGCAGTAGTTTTTTTTGTTTTTTCTTTTTATCTCATGGATGTCAAGTTTGTGATAAATAGCTAAATTAATCCCAATCAGTCCTCATAATGAGAAGGAGACCCATCACTGATAACAGATGACCTATTGATTGTCGTGCTGTTGCAACCTGGGTAGTTATGGGTTTTAGAAATCACTCAAACCAAGACCTGCAAAATCAGGAGCCAGTACCACATCTCTAATTCAAACCTGGATGCAGGAGTGGGAATATAATGAGAAGTGGAAGCAAGCAGTTTGGCAACAAAAGGCTAATAGCCTGTTATTACAGCAATTTTTATTTTTGTTTACAAGTGGGTTTGAATGACTGACCTCTGAGCAGGAGAGGAGAAGGCCTCATTATCCAGATCCAGCCTGTTGCTTACCTCAGCAGCGCTGCAAGAGACGAGCAAGGCTGGAGCCGGACGGACAGAGGCTGTGCATCTCTGTGATTAACTTGCAAGTGTCCAAACTGAGAGCAAGAAATAGCTGACTTTTCCTCCTCCACCCTGGGCCAGAGCACAGCGCGCAGTAGGCCACATTCAAAATCAGCTGGAGTTGATTGATAGCCCGCGGCTCGATGGCCACATCCGTCAGACGCTGACTGCATTACCTTTTGCCAGTAACATGCTCAAATATAAACTCAGATTCAGATTATGTGTATCAGCGGGGAGCTCTGAGGCTTTTAGCCATGTGTCTCGCTGATCATCCTCCTCTCACCAACCGAGCACATATCGCATTGCAGATAATGCATACAGCAAAGATTTAGTTTATTTCACTTAAGCAAACATTGCATTTTGGAAAACAGCTCTTCAGTTGAGTATAATTCCACAGACAGTATTTACCTTCACCTGCTGTTTTGCCTGTCACCTACAGTTGTGGCTAGAAGTTTACATACACTCAACAAGGCCATGAATGTCATGGCGATTTGGGGCTTTTAATGATTTCTTTGAACTGCTCCTTTTCCGCCTGGAAAGAGTGTACAGCATACATCTTTAATGAGTTCAACAAAAACAAGAATTCGGTGCACGAGTTTGAATTTATTTTGGATTTTCTTTCATCCACACAGGGTCAAAAGTACACACACACAGGCTCAAATACACTGATATACTGATACTTTTTCACAGCCCTGAAATGTTCTGAGGAGTACAGGTGAAGAACAGTGTACCAACTGCCAAGCAAGGGGTGGCAGCATGATGCTCTGGGGCTGTTTTATTGCCAGTGGTACAAAATTACCAAGACATTCATGCTCACGATGAGTGTATGCAAACTTCTGAACACAACTGCACATATTTACCAATCTTCTGTGAAGGAGAAAGACCAGAGACTCTGAACTTCAGGTTGATTTAGGTTCCTGTGTAAAATCGAGTTTGACATTGACAATATTAATAGGCATGTTAAAAAGCTCTCATTTGTATTTAGTCTGTGACAGCCTGTAGTGATCTTTAATTCCTGGACTCATTTAATTAAAGAAATCTGTTCCTGCCAACTCCTCTGGTCAGTGTCCCAAAGATGCTTTAAGCAGTGCGGCAGTACAGGAATAAAACCAGATGTTTTTACAGACAGCAGGTGCTTCCTGGTATTAATAGACAAGCAGCACTTTTATAGTGCTCTGTGTGAGCCTTGTTAGAGTAAATTGAGAACACAGGGACAAGGCTAGAGTAATGGTGTCTGTCTTTGAAGAAAAAAAAAATCTCACTGTGACCTAATGTTACAACAGATCATCTCGAGTGCTATAAGTCAGGTGCCGTCCCCACAGACAGATAATATAAAGCCATAAAAGTCTCCGGCGCTCACACTGTGCTGATATTTAGATCAAAATAACCAGTCATTTATTGGAAATTGAAGCCTCGAGCTTTAGATGAAGGTGGAGAGGCGACCACATAACCTAGTAATCAGGATAGATAAATATAGGATTACATATTAGAGCTATTACAGTTGTCACAGAGAGAACATTATGAATGGCCACTGAGTAATACATTATTGTATGTGTGGAACTCTGTGTATCCATCCATCTTCTTTGGCTTATTTAATTCAGGGCCGCAGGAGGCGGGGAGGGTGGGTCGGGGGGCTGGAGCCTATCTCAGCTGCCACAAGGCGAGAGGTGGGATACACCCTCGTGTTAGCCCTGCAGCAGACTGCCGCAGAGTTAACAGACAACTAGGGATGGGACACTTGATACGGATGTTTCAACGCTGTGTCGCGCTTACAAAGAGCAGATGTTTCCAAACACACTGCTCCGAAGTGCGGTTCAAAACACCTGTGTTACGTGACCACGGCTAATTGAGGTCTCGGTGCGTTTGACCCTCGTTTGGTGGCCTACCTGCTGCTTCTCGGTTTGATTGATAAGAGTGCAGAACAAACCCGATGACGCCTCAAACTCCCAGACAGCTTAACGGGCGTCATCATCAGAGGCAGGAGTGGCAGCTGCAACCACAGTAAGAGATGGTTTGAGAGAACTCTTTGACAGCCTGGTTTGTGTAGCCCGCAGTACCCACACTGCAATTCCTGATGGCACCGTAGAGGTCAAAAGATAAACTGATAAAGCTGAAACTTTATTGGATAAAATTTTTTATATATGTGAAATGTATACATTGTTACTCTTTTTCTTATTCATCCTCATGTTCCATAAGCATATAGTAATTAGCTACATTCATGCATGTTCTCTCCATGTCTGTGTGGCTTCTCTCTGGGTACTCCAGCTTCCTCCCACAGTCCAAAGACTAAATTGGCCATAGGTGTGAATGTGAGCGTGACTGGCTGTCTCAGTGTGTCAGCCCTGTGACAGATTGGTGACCTGTCCAGGATGTACCCTGCCTCGCGCTCCGTGACAGCTGGGATAGGCTCCAACCCTGAATTGGATAAGCAAAAGCGAAAGAATGGATGGCTGGTTTGTTGTGCATTTCACTGAATTACTAAGCAACTGAAACAGCCTCGCGTATGTTAACACAACAGGGGGAAATTTTTTTTGCTGAAACACACGTCATTACAGTCACAGCTTGCCGTCTTTACCAATCTCAAAGTTGTTCTTGCTTTGTTGTGCGGGGATTTCTCCAGGCCCTGTGCTGATCATAATTATTGATAGTCTTATATAATATGTAACTTTGTTGTTTGCCTGTTTCATTGTTTCACAGGATAGTATTATCAAGATGTGACTAGAGCAAAAGGCCAGTCTGTTTGCGTCTCACAAAGCCTAGTTTTGCTCATCACTGTGGAAAACCATGCATCAATAAACCTAACCCCACGCATATCTTTGGACTGTGGGAGGAAGCCAGAGTACCTGGAGAGAATCAACACAGGCTGGTGGATTCAAACCCAGCACCTTCTTGCTACAAAGTGAATGCGCTAACCACTCCGCCACTGCGCCGCCCGAAAGAAAGAACTGTGAAGAAGAGAAGAAAAGAAATTTCTGTTCTGAGTGAATTTTTGGAGTTTTGTTAGCTAAATCTTAGCTAATCTTGTTTATATCAACACAGAAGATGCATGCTAGGCAGGATCAACAACAAAGCAACAAATGAGAAAGAAAAGTAGTTTAGACTTAAATCTAACCTTCCTGCCTTCCTGTTTCATGTCTTTTATTGCTACCGGGTCTGTCCTTGGCAGGGGGATATCTAAATTCACATCACCAGTCAACTGACAACAGATTTACCTTCAAGGCCTTCAAAATAAATTGGTGGCTGACACAGTGCACAGAATAGAAAATGAATCGTGAAATCTTTTGAACCAACCTATAGACACACAGAACCAAATTACAAAAGTTGCAGAAAGGCGCCACAAAGACATGAAAAAAGTGATGGAGCCTATTACTCTTCCAGCATCGATACAATACTTTAAAGGGACACTAACACGAGCCTGTGGAGGAGAAAAGCTAAGCTGACCTTGTGGGAAGATGCACCCTTATTTTTCTCTGTCGAGCATGTTGATGGGCCACAGTGCAGCTTTCAGTATTTATATACACTCATGGACCGTTTACATCTTGCTGGTACTGGATTGGACCCCTTTTTGCCCTCAGGACTATCTTAATTCTTCCTGCTGTAGATTCACAGAGTTTCTAGGAACATTCCTCAGAGATTTTGACAGCATGCTCCGTGCAGCTGCTCCAGGTTTGTCAGCTGCAGACCCACGATGTGACTCCTGTTTCAAGACCCAAATGCGCTCTGTTGGATTGAGATTTGGTGACTGTGGAGGCCATGCGAGTACCGTGAACTCACTGTTATATTCAACAAACCAGTTTGAGACAATTTGAGCTTTGTGCGAGTAATATAAAAAAAGTTAACAATGTCAAAGCTTTAAAGTCAAAGCTACACAAACATCCTTTTGTGTGTTAAATATAATTTTTGTCTGGCACTATTGCAACAAGTGTTTAGAGATTGATTGCTTTTATCCACCAGCAGCAGAGCTTTATATAAATGATTGCCTGCTCCCGAGAAAATATTAGGCTTCTTAATTCTAGTGATAAAAGAGAAGAGGAAGCCATTCTTATTCAGTTTTTTTTTTAGTAAACCAAACAGGTTAAAGGAGCTCAGTTGCTCACAGTACTACTGAGCAGCTGACCTTCACAGGCCTCCTTTCATGTCTCCATTAAAAGATTCACTTCAAATGTATTCATAGTTTGCCTCTTGGGCTGCAGCAACATCACAATCAAGAGCCAGAATGCATAAAAGGCCCGCCTCAAAATCCAATTCTCCCCCAGCTTGAAGTATCTGTAAATATTAATGATCCACGGATCTGCATTTTGCTCTATATTCTGCAGCCTTCCTGGCTCTTTTAGTTTAAATCAGATCTTTTTTTTTCTCAGTTTTTTGTCGTCCATCATCAAGACTCAGTGCTTACTCCTGACTGCATAGCAATATGATCCCTGGATTTTTCAAAAGTTCTATATTGTGTATGCAGAGAAAAAAAAAGAAGATAGATTAACCTAAAAAGTAGTCTGATAAAAATTCTATTACCTACAAACACTTCTATTCTCCCACAACGGCCAAATAATACCTTTGCTGCTGATTGTCCAGGCAGGTCTTTTCACCTTGAGTGTTGCCTACTTGTCCTCTTGGTGGTGAAAGATGGCCAGAGGTTCAGTTCAGTGTGACGCTATGCTTCCCTGCGCAGACTTATACTTCAGACCAGGCTAAATGGATTTCCATTAGAGGGGCTATGACTCATTCCAGATGCTTGCTCAATACTGTGTGGGCACTGTAGCAGAAAGTTTCCTTCAGACGGAACAAAAAGGACAACAAAACCAAACACTCTCGTATGAGATAGTGTCCGGAGAGAGCTGCGCTTTATTACTTCGCTAAAATGCGTGTTCCAATTATTACAGCAGGGAAGACGTGCCATTGTTATATCATTCATATATTAGAAAGAAAAAGGGCCACACAAAGAAGGAGGGAACATGACAGACCGCTAACTAGCCTCGACATTACAAAGTAACTAATAGAGAACAGCTAGACAGTCTTAATGGGAATTAGTTGCCTACATTGTGTCTTTGATCAATCAGCTTGCTCAGATGAGGCTACCAATCATCATGTCTTTGTGTGCGTGTGCGTGTGTGTGTGTGTGTGTGTGTGTGTGTGTGTGTGTGTGTGTGTGTGTGTGTGTGTGTGTGTGT